>BSBM01001569.1:570000-660000 GCA_027924585.1 Larix kaempferi | reverse complement strand
CTATATTGGCAATTGAGGAAGCTAGAAGAGCCTATATTCACAATTGAGAAATAATTTGTATATTTGAATAGTTGAGCACACCTCTAGAATCTATTTTCTTAGTATTTCTCATTGTGGTCATGGGGAATTCATGCAATCGAAAAAGGAAATCGGAAAGGAAAGAGAAGCCTCATGGAACCATGGAAGAAGTTAGAGAAAAGAAAATATTGGACATGTGGAATCGAAGGCATTCCATGGAAACTCATCCAATTCCAACCATAGATGATTACACGGTCGTTCCTACCCATCTACCTCAAGAAAACCAGAGAAATTCACTACATGGGCCCTCAATTTCAACAACATTTGATGAACAAGCACCCCATGGCACTAGTCAAGAAGTAAGACATAGGTTCTCATTGGGGGATGTTTCAATTCCCACATCAAGTCAACCTCAGAATACAGTAGTGAATGACTTGTTGGGTAGTGGTTATACAAGCGACGAAGTTAGAGAGGCATTGAATGAAGGATTTACAATGGAAGAAGCAAATGTTATGGATACCATCCAAGAGAGAGTCCAATTTCCCACATCCAACTACCAACAAGAGAACGAAAGACAAGAGGCTCCTATTGAAACGTCGGAGCATCCTGGTGATGTTGTACATGCTCCAGTTCCAACACCCTTACCTCCATTAGAAACTGCATGCCGAAGAACTCTGAAATGTATACAGGTTGATGAAACTCTCATTAGTTCACTTGAAGGTACGTTGTCTAAACGTGCTATTGCTTATCAAACTCGACAAATACTTGATAACTTTTTCTATTCCAAATGTGATGGGGACAAGTGAAAATTATTTTTATCATTGTTAAAATCTAGGTCTATGGTTGTTGTTAGAAGAACGTTAAGGATAAAGATGACCAAAAAGTTAGAACCAGGTTCTCCTATTGTTAAAAGTTTAGTAGATGCATTTAGTACAATTGGAAAGAAATCTCGCTCAAAGAATCGCAATGTGGCTCTTTGTGTGTTGTCACAATCAATCGTGAGCAAAAAAACTAGCGCACTTCATTTTCTTAAACCTACATCCAAAATGATTAATTTGAATGTGAAGATACTTAGTATGTATTGTGTTAGAAGAGAACAACTTTATACCGGTGAAACAGATGTTTGGGCCTTCATTGGCAAGTTGCCATGCTCTGATATGAAGCTCATTGAAGCGGTAAAGGGATTAGTAATGAGCCATAGAATCATTTTGGATGCGAGACGAAATGAGCCATAGAATGAAACCATGGTTGAGATCGACAAACCGTCAACTCCGTTGGATTCAGGACATCGGTATAGTGCTAGGGGTGCCCCTCTCCTCCAGTCCCATGGCCCAGGTGTCATCTTGTAGGTCCATTTTGGAAACTAGGGTTTTGCTCAATAAGGGAGTGTGCAGTTTTGCACATGGGGGTCAACTTTGAAAAATCATCGACTAGGAACTTATGGCTAGTGTTCCCAGCTGGAACCTTCCTAGACACACTTGCATGACTCCCCGGAACCCGGTTTTGTTGCATGGTTGGAATTCTATGCCCCCGGTAGTCATCTAATAGGTGTCCGTGAAGGCCTTTTGGATGCGATACAGAACGAGCCATAGAATTCTGACCGTGGCTCATATCGACAAACCATCAACTTGGTTGGATTTAGGACAATGGGATAGTGCTAGGGGTACCCCTCTCCTCCGGTCCCATTGCCCAAGTGTCATCTTGTACGTCCATTTTGGAAACTAGGGTTTTGCTCAGTAAGGGAGTGCGCAATTTTGCACATGGGAGTCAACTTTGCAAAATCATCAACCAGACACTTATGGATAGCTTTCCCAACTGGAACCTTTCTAGAAACACTTGCAAGACTTCCTGAAACCCGGTTTTGTTGCACAGTTGGAATTCTATGCCCCCGGTAAGTATCCAGCAAGTGTCCCTAAAGGCCTTTTGGATGTGAGACGGAACAAGCCATAGAATGACGAACGTTGATCAGATCAACAAACCGTCAACTCTGTTGGATTCAGGACATCGAGATAGTGTTAGGGGTGCCCCTCTCCTCTGGTCCCATGGCCCAGGTGTCATCTTCTAGGTCCATTTTGGAAACTAGGGTTTTGCTTAGTAAGGGAGTGTGCAATTTTGCACATGAGGGCAACTTTGCAAAATCATCGACCGGGAACTTATGGTTAGCGTTCCCAACTGGAACCTTTCTAGACACACTTGTAGGACTCCCCAAAACTTGGTTTTGTTGCACGGTTGGAATTCTATGCCCCTGGTAGGTATCCAACAAGTGTCCCTGAAGGCCTTTTGGATGCGATACAAAACGAGCCATAGAATGACGAACGTGGCTCGAACCAACAAACTGTCGACTCTGTTGGATTCAAGACACTGGGATTGTTCTAGGGGTGCCCCTCGCCTCCGGTCCCATAGCCCAAGTGTCATCTTGTAGGTCCATTTTGGAAACTAGGGTTTTGCTCACTGAGTGTGCAATTTTGCACATGGGGGTCAACTTTGCAAAATCATCGACCAGGAACCTATGGCTAGAATTCCTAGCTGGAACCTTCCTAGACACACTTGCAGGACTCCCTAGAACCCATTTTTGTTGCACGGTTGGAGTTCTATGCCCCGGGTAGGTATCTAGCAGGTGTCCCTGAAGGCCTTTTGGATGCGAGACGGAACAAGCCATAGAATGACGACCGTGGATCGGATCGACAAACTGTTGAATCTATTGGATCCAAGACATTGGCATAGTGCTAGGGGTGTCCCTCTCCTATGGTCCCATGGCCCAGGTGTCATATTGTAGGTCCATTTTGGAAACTAGGGTTTTGCTCAATAAGGGAGTGTGCAGTTTTGCACATGGGGGTCAACTTTGCAAAATCATCGACCAGGCACTTATGGCTAGCGTTCCCAGCTGGAACCTTCCTAGACACACTTGAAGGACTCCGCAGAACTCAGTTTTGTTGCACAGTTGGAATTCTATGCCCCTGGTAGTTATCCAGCAAGTGTCCCTGAAGGCCTTTTGGATGCGAGACGGAACGAGCCATGGAATGACAATCGTGGCTCGAATCGACAAACCGTCGACTCCGTTGGATTCAGGACATAGGGATAGTGCTAGGGGTGCCCCTCTCCTATGTTTCCAAGGCCCAAGTGTCATCTTGTAGGTCCATTTTGGAAACTAGTCTAGGGTTTTACTCAGTAAGGGAGTGTGCAGTTTTGCACATGGGGGTCAACTTTGAAATTTTTTTATTTTGATTCTAGAACTAGACATTCAAAGAGTGGCAATCAAACCTACCGTACTGTGCCCTTGGTACATTTATATGTCCTTAGTGTGCCACGTCATTTAAAAACTCCTTAGTGTTCCACTATATTTGGATTTTGAGTAATTAATGTCATTTTTAAGAATTCAAAGTTCCAAATAAAAAATGGAGGCAATGCTTCATCGATGAATTTTAAGGAATATCATTAAACTAGTTAGTTATTTCATTTTCCATGGATTATGAATGATTAATTTTGCATTATGAGAAGTGAAAAATGGAGATATGAAAGAGGTAAAGCACAAACTAGAGTCTTACATACTAGGGTTTAGTAAGGATTGGGTTTATATCTTCAATGATTTTATGAGTGAATTGATCACCAACTATTGGTTAGCATATTGGAACAAACTAGGGTATATTTGTTACATATATTTGACCATATGTACATGAAGGCCCAGTGAATTTGATTACACTTTAGTTATGCATTCCTTGCCATTGTACTTGATACTTTGCCATTGTTTTTAGCATGCTAGAGTAGGCACACTTCAACCGAACTGCATAGATGCTCGTGTACATATCGTTTGATAAAATATGGTAGCATTGATTAAATGTGTAGCATCTATTAGACTTCCTCTTAGTTTATGAAAATTTCATAGGATTACATTGATGATATGTGTATCATTTTACTATTATGACAGAGGTTATTCAAACATATTTTGACTTATTTTGTTAACTTTTGTTTTTTCCTTGCAACATACTTTCCTTGCAACCATAGTCTTGATCAATGGGTATGAACCCTTGGAGTTGACAAAAAACACAATTTTAAATTAGATATCAAATTAGCATGCATGTGCTAAGTTCATTGAACTGTTGAAAGATATTATTAGTTTTTTCCATTAAGATAATGTTTTCATAACACAATGTTGAGATGTTACTTGATCAATGCAATAAATCTAAGAGAATAAATGTTGCTTAAAATGTAATTATATAAATTTCAATAGCAGGAATTATCAATTTGTGGAAGAGATAAATCATCACAAGCATAAGTGGAAACTCAAGAGAAAATATGGAATATATTGTATCATGCATTGATAGTCGAATGTTTGTAATACAAAATATGGCAAAGTAGCCAACCCTCAAATGGCCTGTCAATGTACATGTATCCCTAAGTACAACAATGTGTACATGTACATGTCAAAATACATATATACAAGACTATGCAACATCAAAAATCAATCTTTCGCTTTTTTTTCCCTGACTTTCCTCTATCGACCATCTCCCTGGGATCGCTCTGCATCTCAGGAGTCTGCAAAAAAAACATTGTTTTTATCAAATAACTGCACTAATATCCTACCATTAACAAACTTAAAAAATTAACTTATGGCCAAATATTTAGACATGCATGAATAAACAATATAGTAACATGGTTAAACACTATGCATTGTGATTGTTGAAATAGTTACCTCTGTATGACTTGTGGCTATTGTAGATGTGGCACTAACTGCAGCATCAACGACCCTTGTTAGGTCAGGGGTAGATGGATCTCTCATGTGTATGCTATAGAGGACATCCACACCCTTTCTAGGAGTGGATCCTCTCTTATGCACTTGTCCCTTTTGCACATTTGGACTACGAGGAGATCCAACTGATGACAGTCTTGGAAGTATAGAGGCTGGTGGCTACAATCACCAATACTGACATAGTTAAAAATGAATTGGTCAATGAAATAGCATGTATTAACAAACTGACAATGATGAAATACATACCAATGTACTGTATACTTCAATCAAATCCAAGAAACTATATGCCACCCATTGTGTCATTGTGGGCATGCTATCGGTTGTATTCTCACCAGGCGGGAGCTCACTAGATGAAATCATTTCCCTCTAATGGGGATCTGCAACCTACAATTTAGAAAATTGTAAATATTAGATCGTGTAGCATTAATTAAGTAACATGTGATAACAAACTAACATGTATTGAAATAATGTCATGTTGAAATATTTACCTCAGCATGAGATGTTGTCTCTAAAGGTATGACAACATCTTGTAACTCAGAAGGTGTTGGTGCATGATCCTCTTGCCCCTCATGCACTTCTGGTAGCAACTACAAGTTTTAAAATCATTAAAAATATTAGCAATCTATATATGTGTATAGTAAGGAAAAATAATTTACAAATGACACTAAATTGTTAACTGGATTTACTCATGTATTAAAATAATGTCATGTTGAAATAGCTACCTCAGCGCGAATTGTTGTCGCTAAAGGTATGACAACATCTTGTAACTCATAAGGTGTTGCTGCATGAGCCTCTTGCCCCTCATGCCCTTCTTGTAGCAACTACAAGTTTTAAAATTATTAAAAATATTAGCGATCTATATATGTGTATAGTGAGGAAAAATAATTTACAAATGACATTAAATTGTTAATTGGATTTACTCGTGTATTAAAATAATGTCATGTTGAAATAGTTACCTCGGTGTGAGTTGTTGTCACTGAAGGTATGACAACATCTTCTACATCGGATGGTGTTGGTGCATGAGCCTCTAGACTATGCTCTGCATCATCAGTGGAAAGGTGAACAAACTCGTGCCCTTCTTGCAGCAGCTACAAGTTTTAAAATCATTAAAAATATTAGCAATATATATATGTGTATAGTAAGGAAAAATAATTTACAAATGACATTAAATTTTTTACCATTTACTTACCTGTGTAAAATACCCAGTAAAGGTATCATCTGTGGGGACATGACCAAAGCAAGGATGGCCGCATACTGTGCATGGGTGGGGTTTTCGACTGTGCTCATTAGGTGCAGTTCTAGTGCCACTACTAGATGCTCCTGGACCACTGGAAGGTGGTGGATCTACCCCACCGAAAAGTGGTGGATCTACTCCACCCATAGATGGTGGCTCTAATGTCCTTGCCTGGTACGTACCTTGAAGATACGTGCTATGGCGAACAACCACCTGTGCCAACTGTAGGAAGGACTCCTGTGTCTCTAGGACCAACTGATGTGCAGTTGACACATCTGGCTTGGGTAACTTCCTGCGAGGTGGAGCTACAAGGCGATTGGGATCTATGTGTCTCGCATTGGGACATTGCTGAGGCATTCCCATCCCAATGCTCTGGCATTCACTAGTACAAAAATGAGAGATAAGTGACTAGGTGACTAAAAAAATTAGTCACCACACTTTTTCAAGGGATAAATGACTAAAATTGAGCAATTTTAAGTGAGCCAACTAAAAACGACTAAGATAAATGACTAGTTTAGTCACGGGATAAAATATACGACTAAATAGCAAGTGACTAAAATAAAAACGACTAACATAAATGACTAATGTAGTCACATGAATACAAATATGACTAGATAACAATGACTAAGAATATGAATTAGTCGTTTTTAGTTGTGTCACCTTGACAATGGAAAATTACAAGTTTGACAATGAATTTGTACAATTTACTAAATCTTAACACTGCAGATGGATTCATAGACCCCTTTTTAAAGGGGTCTCTGAATCCATATGCAGTGTTAATATTTAGTAAATTGTAACATTGTAGATGGATTTAGAGATCCAAATGACGTTAATTGTGTCACATGGCAATGTAAAATTGCAATTTTGACAATGAAATGTTATGATTTACTAAATTTTGACATTGTAAATGGATATAGAGACCCTTGGTTTTAACACTACAGATGGATTCAGAGACCCTTTGGGTCAAGGGTCTTTGAATCCATCTGCAGTGTTAAAATTTAGTAAATTGTAACACTGTTTTGAGAGGTCGTCTCATTTCTAACCAACAAAAGGGCTCTTGAAACTATGCATGGTAAGTGCTTATGATCTTTTACCACTTATCTTATATCTAGTTCCTCCATAATAACTAAGGAATTTCCTTTTCTTTTTTCTTATTGATTCTCCCAAATTTCCTTACTAAATAGTAACCTAGGGGTGATTGAGTGTTTCATATATCTTCATTTCAAAGGATTGTATCAGCTTAGCTATTTTCTGGCAATTGTGCCATATAATTAATGATAAAAGGAAGATTTTTTTCTATCCTTTTTTTTTCAAGAGAAAAAAACATTAACTTGTTATTTATTAAAATCAAAGTTACAAAGGTCTATACAAAAATAACTTTCCATGCCAAAACATAGCATATTTCATAGTTCATACACAAGCTATATATTTGACAGGACCATCTCTTGATTAAATCCAAGTGCAACTAACAAAGTTGTTTTAAAAAAATGAAGCATAACATCAAACACAACTCAGTAGAAAAGGTAGTTGCCATAATCAACCATCCGGTCGGAAATGAACTCCTCAAAGTATACATGTCCATCCATAGGGAAAACAACAATCTTGAAGATGGAGTTTGTCTAGCTATTTAATTATCTATATATATGATCGAGAGAAATGCAAGAGAATTCCTCCATTAAAATATGTATCCTTGAAAGCCATTGCTTTCCTGGTTTGATATCCCATTGAATAAAATGATATATTTGTGGGCTTTACCTGCATCCTGGTTGCTTTCATTGATAGCCACTTGATACTTGCCAAATATGACTACAACATTGTACTCAAACCCAAAAGGAATAGTCAGGAATTTCTTTCCCCTAGTCTCAAGGAGTTGTATAAGGGCTAACTAAAACACCCTCGACTTGCCTGAATCCGACAGAGTAATTCTTACCCAAATCACATTTTGGAGTGCTCAGATTGCAATTTCGGCAATCTGGGTAGTTTTAAAATTGGGCAATTAGTCTAGATCAAGTAATCTCAATTGCTTAAATCCCAAAAATACAAAAAAACAATTTCCAGCAAGAATTTTAACCGGTTTTTATCCCAAAATCGCGGGAAAAGCGAGGCGTTTTGGTTGTCTTTTATCCTACGCGCAGTCTTAAAAACTTGACATGTAAATGCTTGAACTACCTAGCAAACTCGGCAAGGATCTATTAGGTACAAATGAATCTTGGAACATTGTAGGGGTTGACATCCAACCTATACATTCTGATGTCAATATTCTAGTTTTGTACAAAGAAATCTACCTCCCATTTTAAGAATTCCTTAGCATCCTTAGTGATGCTATTTGGGAACTAACTAGTAATGAATTCTTTGAACTGCCTAGCAAACTCGGCAAGGATCTATTAGGTACAAAAAAATCTTGGAACATTGTAGGGGTTGACATCCAACCTATACATTCCGATGTCAATATTCTAGTTTTGTACAAAGAAATCTACCTCCCATTTTAAGAATTCCTTAGCATCCTTGCTATTTGGGAACTAACCGGTAATAATTGAAGAATTCATTTCCCATAGCACAAAAATGGTGGTTATGGTTCATGTATTTACTGTTGCAATGGCAGGGGTGGTTACTACCCTAGTGACAGCTTCGCTTGATACTATCAAAACAAGGTTGCAAGTCCTTGAAGGAGAAGAAAATATAAAACCCACTATAGCACAGACCGTCAAAACTCTGGTGAAGGACAGTAGATGTGGTGCTTGTTACAGAGGATTAGGCCCACTACTACATATGGCTCAAAATTCCCATGAAAGTTTGTCACGAAACAGTTAAAATCGATGTTTTCGTGGAAAAACAGTTTAAATTTTTGGAAAATTTTGAAAATTCCCCCGACGATCATTGCTATAGAGACGTTATGGACCTTTCGTCTCTATAGCAATGAAAGTTCGTTTCTATAGCGACGAAATGCTATCATCATCCTGATCGTGAGTATTTGAAGCCTTTGTGGATTAATTTAATACCAAATATTTAATTTTCCATTTTGAATATGTTTTTTCCATTGCAATTTATAACCATAAACATGTGTGATTTTCACGTTTAGAAATTTCTTTTAGTTATGAGAGTTAGTGGCTTTGTCCATGCCTTTTTGAAAGAGACGTTGACTTAAGATCAAACATATTTTCCCATTAAAAGGTAGTATCAATGACCACTAATTAGAGTATTAATTCAAAGAGACCTTAGACTTAAGGGAATTACCTTTGCTACAAAGCTTTAGCTTAATCATCTTCTTAAATTTTCCAAAATATACTTTTGGATACAATGTTTCTTTAATATCAAACTTGAGTAAGGATGACTAATAAATCTAAGAAGTTGAGGTCTTTTTTTGAGATTTTTGCAACTACATAACCATAAGTGATACAATTCATAAACAAAACTTGCCATGGTTGCTTCCCTTCAATCACTCAAATAATATATTTGGCACACAAAGGCTAGTCTTGGGCATGAGTCTTGATAATCCCCATTCTGTAATCGTTGAGGCAACATAAGTTACAACTAGATCTATAAAATCCTAAATCTCATTGGAAGGAATTATTAAAACCCAACAATATATCTATATATATATATAGGCATATTCATGGCTCTAGGTCAATCAATTTATCATTTTTTCCTATCCATTAGATGGCCACATCCAAGAACTCTTTTAAAGCGGTCTAAATTGCAAACATGATTATTAACAATTTGAAAATTTATTCACATTGGATCTAAGAGTACATTTGAGAGGTCATCTAAGCCCATAATTCACAATGAATATCCCTATAACATTAAGCTTTGACCCACTATATATTAGAGGATCTTGAAGTGTTACAAAATAATTAAAGGTATTTCACAATATTTTTCATTAAAGACTAAACCTTGGATAATTGTGAGGTAGTAATCATGGATAAAATGACCATTCAACTTCTAGTTTGGTGAGAGTTTTATCTTTAATAAGACCTTGGGAAATATTACTATGTAACAAATACCCCAAAGCCTTAGCATACATAACATATAATGTAAGAGATGGATGGTAACCTTGGCATACTAGCTTAAAAAATCTGATTTCATCAAATTATCGATAGAATAGGTCTTGCACTACACCTATAATCCACCAAACACCCTCGCACCTATGGCTCAAACCTTCTGGCCAAGACTTAAACTTGTGGAAAGTAAGTAACCCAGCAAAGGAAACCAATGCTCCTGAATCAATCAAGATTTCTCTAACTATTCTCCTAGGAGGACTCTCTACTCTTGGTTCTTCAACTTGTGGGTGAATGATATACTTTGGAGCTTCCCCCACAGTCCAAAATTCTCTTTCAACACTCTCATCTACTTCTGCATGGGATGGAGGTGGTAGTTTTTGGTTTTCAACACTTCTGCTACTACCTTCTCCAGATGGGACAGGAATAGTCATATTCTCTAGAACTGCCAGATGATCAACGGGAAGGGGCGAAAGGCTAGGAATCGTGCTAGGAATACTCTGAGTTCCCATATCTAAAGATGTTGGTGAAGAAGTAGGGGTGTGAAATGAATCTTTGGAGTTCATACTTTCTTCACCAATAGGTAACTCATGAGGAAAAAGGAAGCTAGGATAAGGTGGAAGCAGACTTGGCTCGGTAGGCTCTTCCTGAAAAATAGCTAGATTATTCAAAGAAGAATCCTCCCAGGGGCATTATGGATTAAGTCATGTTCTTTCCAACTCATGAATTTGTCATTTACTTGCCTCAAAACCCCATCTTCCAAGGACAAATGGGACAAATGATCAGGAACATCAGAAAAATGATAATCAGTTGGTTCCTCATCATTTTTTTCAGAAGAAGGAAGATGTGTTCCTTCATTGTTATTTTCCCAAGGAGTGATGTGAGGTAAGCCTTGTCTTCCCCTTTCTGTGTTAAGGTCAACTAGGAAAAACTATTCATGTACTGTCCTAGGTATATACTCACCCCTTCTAATTTGATCAAAGTTAACCTCAGAAGTATTTAGTTGAGTAGTGGGCTCATGTTGTTCAATGTGTGACCCTACACCACTAGGTTGGTTCAAAGTCCTAAGTTCTTCCGACACTTCACCTCGAAGTGATTCAAGGTTTGTTTCTCTAACAGTAATAGCTCTTTCCCTTTCTTCCTCAGAAGAACTATCATTTCCAAATGATCTCCAAATGTTTTCCCTTTCTAAACTATGATCATCATTGTGGCCACCCATGACCATGAAGATACCCTCGGGTAATAACTCACCCTCACCAAACGTGTTCCTCACACCATCCTCATAACTCTCAAGATGTCCTTCATAAAATGGTTCCCGATATACCCTAACCAATGACCCATCAGAGTTGGGGATAGTAGCATATGATAAGTCCATATGAAGATGTCCCCCTAACCCACCAGACCACTTCCTACAAAGAAGCATACCATAGACTGGGGGGAGATCTATGACTACTATGTCCATTAGCATGGATATGTCGGGGCATGAAAACAAGTCGACTCTTAAGTTTTTAATCAAACCAAAGACTTGAACTGGTCTAGATTCAATCCCACAAACGTTCCCATAAGGCCTAGTTATGTTTAATCCCATGGCTTCCATGACTTGCAAAGACATCACATTCATGGAGGCACCAAAATATAACATACAATTATGAAGAAGGGTATCACCAATGTGGAGTGTAAGATAAAAAGGTTGGTGACCACCATTCTTCCTCTCATATAGGACAGTTTGGATGTTAATGGGAGAGTCCTCCTCTTCATCAACCATAGCACTAGGTGTTTAGTTTCGAAAAGATGAACCTTCACCATTACTTGTGGCAGTCTCAGGGATACTCTCGAAGAACTCCACCACTTGTTCTTTTATTGATGGGATTTTCACTAACCCAGTGAGTGGGATGTTATGCATAACTTTGTCCAATTCTCTTTCGATGTTGATATCCAAGTCATACTCAGGAAGAGGGATTGGCTCACTCACTGGACTAGGAAGCTCACTGCTTCTCTTTTCACTGAAAGGTGTAGGATTTTGGCCATCCTTCTTTCGTTGATAGGTTCTAGGAGGAGCTTGACTACTACTACCGGCTTGTTCAACAGCATAGGTGGGAAAACTAGGACTGGGTTCTTCTATGGACTCTTCATGATCAATCAAAATTCTTCCAAAGTCCTTGTCAAGTTCTAAGTCATCAACCCAGTTAATGTTCTTTGGAGAATCAAGAGTATCATCAACATGGGTGGTATACTCGGGATCTTCCAACTTTTGTTCTTCAGACCAATTTATGATAGGAGGTTCAGGTGAATCTTGGCTCACAGGGTTTCTTCTATCACCTTCATTAGGTTTCTTTTGTTGATTCCAATAAGGCTTGGGACAATAAGGCTTCCTATACCTTTCAGTCTCTTTGATCTTAGCTAAATCCCTAGTCAAGAGAGTTAAATTCTTCATCATTTCATGCGTGCTCTCCATCATTTCATTGGGATCTTTACTAGGTTCTTTCCCCTTTTTAAACTTAGGCTCAGATCTGGAAGAAGATCCACTGATCAGGTCAAAGAAATTTTGCTTTCCCATGGAAGCAGCATTTGCTTCGGCCTTTCTAGCATTATCTTGTTCTATTTTCTAACTACCAGGGTCTTTGTCTCTCAGATGGTAACCAAGGTAACCTTCATATGCATTGAGGTAATGAATTAAAATAGCCTTATCAAGAGGCCTAATGGTACTTGGGATGTTGGCCACAGTATTGTCAAAGCGAAGGTTAAACTCATGGACAGACTCGTTCTCTTTCTTTTTGATGTCGAAAAGTTGGTGTAAAAGGAAGTGCCCATCTAACTTGACTGACCACTCTTGTTTGAGTTTATCAGTGAATACATCGTATCCATTTATTGATGATGCAGGAAAATGGTCAAACCACTTGCGAGCATCACCCTCCAAGGATGTAAAGAGACCCCTCATAAACACATCTTCTTCCTCAGCCCCATAAGCTTCCATGTGAGACTAGACATTTTCTATGTGGTCCTCAGTGGAGGTCACACAATTCCCATTGAACTTTGGGATCTTTTCAAAGTACTTGTCTGGCATATCATGGGGGGCACCTATGACCTGGGAAAAGTCTAAAGGAGAGGCTCTAGCCTTGCTTCCAAAAGCACAAGCGACGATAGGATTGTTTTGGTTGTTGTTCCCAGAGTTAGATTGATTCTCTCCAGACATTGTGTTGAATGGAGTTACGTTAAGATTAGGATTAGGATTAGGAGATGAAGGAGGAACCGAGTTGAATAAAGGAGATCCCAAGATACGGTTTGGAGAGTCCAAGTTAACAAGTTTCCAAAAGAAATTAGATGATTGGGATTTAGGATCTCTTTTGTGATAAGTGAATGGGGTTCCTTCTAGTTGATTTGGATTTGATTTACTTAGAGTGTTGTAAGGATGACTATGTGCTTGCTCCTCAATGGAGTCACGATTAGGAGTCGCCAGGTAGACTTTTAAACTCTTCTACCGAGATGTATGTCATTTAAAGTGCAGGGAGAGAGTGAGACAAAAATATAGGTATGTCGAACCAAGGTAGGCCTCTACCTTCCCCGACAACGGTGCCAAAAATGTTATCACACAACTTGTAGTTATCCCTAGTGGTATCCCATCCGGGATGGTAGAGGAGATGGACAACTAAAGAGGTGACCCAAGAGATGCCACGGTTCCCAATGTAGGCTGGGATTCATGTCAACCGAGCCACTCTATACTTTAGATCAAGATAAGTCAGGACCTAGGGGGAGACCCTATAACCAATCAAAGATGATTGGACCCAAACAAAGGTTCCTAGGGATATGTAAAAGACAAGTTACGGAAACCAATGCAAGGTTAGGTGGACTAAGAAGTTTAAATATGGTTGAAAGATGCTTAGGGAATGACTTATGTTTCAACCAATGAAAGATTTAGGCCACATGATGAGATAAGATGACAAGATCTAGTACCATGAAATACACAGGTGGGGCCCACTTCCTTGGGATATGCAAATGGCTCAAATGGGACCCACAAGGTGAAGTTAAGGGTGTAAATGATTCTAAGGGGTATGTTATGAGTAGATCTATGGATCTAAAGTGAAATTAGAGATACCCACATATGGGATCTAGGAGATGACACAACTCCCAAGGAGTGCGAATTTCCCTAGGTGGACTAGTGCCTTGATGGATCGGCTAATGGAGTCAAAAGAGATGTGGAAATGTAAATCGGGACACCTAGTATGCAAATCAAGTGGGTTATTCAAGATGTGATGGTTGAATCTTAGTAGATGTAATATTTCACTATGTGACCCAAGTGGACAACAATCCCCAAAATGAGGAATGATACCCCCAAGGCATAAATTCACAAAGTGAGATACTAGGTAGGGGTTTCAAAGTATTCTCTTTTCAAATCAAGTGGGATCACAACCACCCATGTCCTAGAAGTGGGAAAACTCAAACACCCAAGGAGTGTGACTTTGCCCAAGGAGGGCTAAATGCATGGAATAGTGTGTCAAAACAAGTCCAAAGGCCACCAAAGTTTAGATCCAAGAAGTTTAGGCAAGTATGAGTGTGGATCTTGAAATTCAAGGGAATCCAATGGCTAGATCTCCATAGATATGAGATTTAAAATGCATCACCAAATTGACCCAAGTGGGGCACAACCCTCAAAATGAGGAATGGGGCCCACAAGGAAAAATTCAACAAGGTGAAGCACTAGCGGTAGGTTATCAAGTGAGGAGAGTGTGAATCAAGTGGGATCTCATCTACCCATGTGTTAGATCTAACCCAACTAGCTTCTCCCAAGGGGTACGATTTGCCTCGAGGGCTATTTTTCCTTGAAAAGTGTGTCAAATGGAACCCAATCACCACCAAACTATAGATTTGAATTGCCGTGGATGCTATAGAGGTGGGTTTTCAATATCTTTTCAAAAGATAGGCTAGATCTAAGTAGATCTAAGAAAAAGTAAAAATGAGAGTTTTAATCAATTAGGGTTTTTATGATCTAGAAGTTATGGATAAGCCAAGGAAGAAGAAGACCATACCGTTGGAGCATACCTGGATGAAGAGATGAATGCTAGTTGAAATGAGGATTACTTTTTCCAAATATCAAATGAAGAATTTTTTAAGCCCTCTTGCCAAATCGATTTTCTCCAAGCCACATGTGTGTCTCTCTAACCTGTCAAAACCAAGGAGCAAAGCATCAATCAGTTGAACATGTTGAAGGTAGATACAAGCAAGAGAGAGATAAGCAAAGAATAGTTGGCACAAAGACAAAACCACTCCCTATTTAACCAAAACTTCTTCCTCCAAGTTTGAAGGGAAATACTCCACACCAATTCGCACTTGTCAAAAACGTCCTCTTAACCTGTAAAAAGATATGGCAAAATATGCAAGATAGCTACAATAGATCCTCCAGTGCAATGGACAAAAGCATTTACAATCAAAGCAACCAACATCCGCTCCAAACCCAAGCATGTACTCCAAAAGATAGAAATTTTATTCCAAGATCCAAGAGCCAAAATCTCTAGATGATTTTACAATGAGGGGGTCTCCTCCTTATATAGGATAATAAAGACCAAAACCCTAGATCTCATAACCACTTTTTGAAATGAGTGGTTGAGATTAAAAGATATCAATACATTATCAATGGCTAAGATGAAACATAACAATATAACACATGGATCACTCAAATAATGATGATGTCATAGCTAAAAGGTACTCATGGAGGGTGACATCATCCACTAGAGGGGGTAAAAGTACAAAAGCCCACCTCATATTACTAGGACATGACACATGGAGCTCATGGTGGGGATAGGAGGTATCAATCCTTACTAGCTCATCACCATGGCATGATAAAATAATATAATATGTCCAAAATAAATATAAATGATCAAATATGTCCACAAAATCTGTGACAGTAAAGCAGTAAAAGGCCTCCTGTGGCCTCTATGTACCCACCCAAGTGGTGAAAACTGGCTGGAAGATAGGGGGTTCACCTTGGAAGACCTCTGTGAAAACCAAGTGCCAAAACCTTGCCTCAATTTCCCAAATAGAATTCCTCAGTGACCCTTTTATCCCATTTCTGGACTGCCTTGGTAACTGTGAAAGTGTTGAAACTAGCTCCTAGGGCAACTGCGTTGTCAATCTAAGCCCACCAGGCTCTCCAGAAGGGGGGTAATTGGTAATAACAAGTGTCTGGACCACCCCCTCCTCATACAACGCCCTAGGTGAATTGGCCTCTCATGGCCCCTGCTGCTCAGGCTGGGAAATCAGCCCCAAATCTGGTCAACAAGTGTAAAACTGCATCTATCATTGTCAGAAGTGCCCGGAACTGAAACATAAGTGTCTCATTGGATCCAGAAGACCCAAATCTACTAAGAATGTGTACTCATACACCATGGGTTGCCCTGATGGGATAACTATAGGGTCCACCATATATGGATAGTGCATAATCTGATGATCTGAAGTAATAATAAAACATGTTGAACTGCATCAATCACCATCTGAATCATATGTCCATCATATAGTATCATAAATAGGAGTATGTGGGCCCATACATCACCATCAATAAGCCTTCATGGCCCACATCATTACGGATCCCAAGAAATGACCATAGTCAAACTAGGTTTGACTAGGTCCATATACAACCAAGGATAAATCATATCAGTAGACTAAGACATGTTCCTCTAATCATACTCACAGCTTAACTTAAAGTATAACATCCATTCAGTGGCATTAATCATGTTAGCATATTCCTTTGTTATTTGTAATTACTTGCACAATAGTTTAAATGACAAACTCACCCATTGGACATGGTCAAACTTTTAGTGAAGGATGAAGGCTAGGAACAAGGTTGGGCGAAGGAGTGACTTGTCTAAACTCAATTGAAAGATACTTTGGACTAGGAGAAGGGGGAAACTACAAACTCTGTGCTGGACAAAATAACACGGGGGATGGCTGTGCCTCACAAATGGGTAAGTTGTTTAGAGAGTGCTTATTCAACTTAGGCATCATGTCTACACCAAGTTGATCTAGGTTCATTAGGATCATTCAATTTCATTTCATGGCCTTTTTGGACTACATAACCCTTCGGATCTCAGGTGTGTTGATAAGCACAACTAATTGTAGCTTGCATCCAGGGCATGTTTACATATACATATAAGGTCATCAATTGTTTAGATATAACATTTAAGAACCATTGCTTTTTGGACCTTTCTTATACTCTTCAAGGAGTATTTTTTAGCAGTTCATCACTCTTTCCCTTTTTAGTTTCGATGGGTGAATTATAAGTTTCCATAAGTAGTACATGAGCTTTCAGTTTTAGCCAACAACATCTCAAGTGACTAGGGGGAGTTCGAGCCAATGCCAAGCATCGGGACAACCGACCATAATGATTTAGGCCTACAATCCAACTGACCAAAGGAAAGTTTTGTCACCAACCCAGAGCCGAGACACTAAACATACAGGGATGCGGTCCAAACACAGAGGTAGAAAAAGGGGAAGTCCTCGGTATTATAAAGTCAAGAAAGACAAGTCAAGTTTTAAAGCCAAATAAGGAAAGTCAGGTATGGATGGAGTCAAGTGGAGCCTAAGCTTGCAGACAAATGGTGTCAAGAAAGACCATATCTATGCAAGGTAGTGAACCAGTGAGTTTTGTCGAACAACCTAAATGTGCAAGTAAATGTCCATTTTATAGTTCATTTTAAGTTTTACACATTTTTCCACATTATGAATTATACCAAGCCAATGCTATGAACAAGACTAAAGCAACAAGATAATAATCCATTGTCCATGATAAAACATCCATAGGTCGTACAAAATCATCACAAGAATAATCATCATATATCATCTGAAACACTGCTGCAATACATCTCTAGGCACTGAACTAAAACTATATGGGATAAAGGGTCACATCGGTCATCAAATCTGAACTCTCAAGGCTTAGCCTTGACACAAGGTCTAACATAAGTCTGAATAATACACTGCTCTAATCATGAGTGATCTCAAAATATACAATCATCATAGCCAAGCTCTGAATAATGAAAGCTCTGGAATGTGCAGATATCTGCTAAGCAAGAATAGTAGCCCTGCTACTATTGTGTGATAACAGGTTTATATAATTGGAGCCAAAAGGAGAGGCAGACTGCCTATGCTCTAGCGCCACGAAACATATAGCGCCCAAATTTTTCCCGTCCTTACCAACTCACGTTGTTCTTATCCATTAGTTAAAAAGGTTATTCGTGAATCTTTCAGAAATAAAAGGTGATTTTGGAACAGAGGATACCCACAAAGAAATTTTGCGTTTGGATGAGATCAAGACCACCGACTTCTGTTCCTGGAGGAGTTTGAGACCAGTACGCACCCAGAAGAGACTCACATAGTTCTGTTCCGAGAGGAGATCAACACCATTGCAAAGGAGGTCACCGAGATGTCTTCGATAAGTATGAACATCAACCCAAACACCTAATCCAAATAAAAAAAACTTTCTCTATAGAGCACATTCATAAAATTTGTTTTGAGTGTTGAACTATTGACCAGTTGCATGAATCAATTTTTCCAATTTGGGGCTTTGGAAATGCACTGCGTAGACCAGGGTTTGGAAATGTGCCACACAATCATCAATGGGATTTTCAAATGTAGCTAAATGGGGTGCGTAGACTAGGGTAGCTAAATGAATTTTGAGTAGCTAAGCGAATTTTGCGTAGACCATGGTTTGGAATTGCACTGCATAGACTAGGGTTTGGAAATGTGCCACACAATCTTCAATGGGATTTTCAAATGTAGCTAAACAGGGTGTGTAGACCAGGGTTTGGAAATGTGTGCAGACCAGGGTAGCTAAAACATGTAACAAACATGGTTGGTGCAAAGCAAGTGACCACATATATGGCCAAATATTTGAAATGGAAATACCAACAAAATGTCTCTTTGAATGGATGCTATTTTCATGAGAGTGGAATGTTGCATGAAAGAGGTGGGTTTAAACGTCAAACATGGTACAAATTCTCCAAATATGAACACCAATCTCCTGAGGTGTATTGCTGCAGTTGCTCCTCTTTGCTGATGGCCGAAGGTACCCCAACAAATGGTCTTTTTTGAGGCATGACATACCAGTTGGGCATCCTCCTTTATACTCATGTTTTCAAATAGGTTAGGTATGACCTTATAGATCATGGATAATAATCAAAGGTGACACTTTCAATAATTTTCTAATATTATGATTGTGACCCCCTTTCAGAATGTGCCAGAGAGTAGAGTTGAGGTTGTGGCTGATTTCAAGGTGCAACAGGTCAATATTTTGATGAGTGTTCTCTTGGATAGGACTTTGAAAGTGTTCTTGCTTCTTTGCTTCTTAACTGTTGTTGATTCCACCACAACGTTGTTACCAAAGATGAATTCAACTTTGCCATATAGGAAGATTTTTTTTTCTATTACAGTGGCTGCAATACTTGGATGTGGTATGTTTCTTGATATTTGTGCGTCAAAGGAGGAGAGCCCTACAACTTGGTGTGCTGATATACTGCTATTCAAGCACATAATTTACCCCTTTCACTGCTTGCATTAGTGCCCATATTTTCCCTTTGAATACTAACATATTCCCAAAACTTATTTTAGGGATGTTTGATGGAGACAAAAATCCCATGATTACTCAAATGTTGTAGGTGACTGCCCAGAATGTTGAGGGATGTCAATTTGAGCATTCTGTATAAGAAAATAGAATAGAAGTTTTTTATTTCTATTTTGCTTGGTTTAGATCTTGGGAATTGTTGTGTGATTTAGGACAAGGGTTTGATTTTTTAAATAGGGGTGAGACTCATGGATAGAGAGTTGGTACTTTGATCATGGCGTATAGTTAAATTGTGAGCGTGTGCACTTGAATTATAACTTATATGGATTTTTTTGGCTTCCTACTATTTCAAAGTCCTTAGGAATGTCTGTCTTGTTCTCTAGTATGCCTTGTATATCTCTTGGTGGATCTTATTGTTAATGATTCATGAAAAAGAAAGTAATTTAGTAGGTCATTTCTCACCTGAAGTGATTTTTTGAATGCTTGAGTTGGTTAACTTGTGACATGCTATATATTTCCTTGAACTTACTAGATATTGGTCATATTTCTGTTTTGCATATATCTTCCCTATGAATTGGTAAAATTAGCTTCTCTCAATTTTGCATTTTTATGGTAAGCAAGCTATATATGAAGCATGGGACAATGGACCCATTAAAGATTTCCATATCCCTTAAAACCCAAAGGAATCATGAGGTACAAGAAATGACTAGAGAAAATTTTAGAAAGTGCTAAACGTATGGTGAACATTCTATCACAGAAACATCAGCAACATCAACAAGAATAGGGTCAACAAGATTTTGGTTTGGTTGCAGAGGAGGCTTAATCAAATTTTAAAAAGGTGGTATCACTTTTGAGTAGAAAAGGCCATGCATGGGATAGAAGGGGTCCTCTTCAAGCTCAATCTGCTGTAGTATTTGGCTTTGAACAAATATTTATAGATGGAAAAACTTCTTGGAATTGGATTCACCTAATACTCATGCCTTTGCTTCTATTTACTCAACTTCTTCTTAATATTTCACACCTTGTGTCAAGTATTGTTTACCTTGTTAGAGATCATCCTCACGTCCCAAGTGCAGACATGAACTATCCCCAGCAGTTATATCAACAAATGCACTATCTACCATTGCAGCTTCAACATCTTAATTCACAAGTAAACATCATGTTTATAAATGGCTACATGAAATTAAACAACTCAATGAGCTGCACACAAACAATTTCTTCTACAAAGTCATTTATGTCATCCTTAAGCATGGATGGTAGTATTTCTAATGATAAGAAACTGTTGCAGTACCATTCAATTTTTTCATCCCAAGAATGGATCCATGGTGCCTCTTCTAGGAGGAAATGTTCCAGTAAAGGAGATGACAGTAGTAAATGTGGAAGTACTGGAAGGTGCCACTAGGAAAAATAGAGGTTAGTTCACCTTCAAGTTCCCTTTTGTTATGTTTTAGCATCAATTTTGTGAAGTTTACTTTCAATTGGAGCACAAATTTCCCAAGTGTTTGTCTGGATGTTTGATATAGAAAATATAGCAAAGAGTATTTTAGTCTTTGCTGCTATATTTACTCTCCCTATAGGCAACTTCATATAGTTTTCACACTTGGTAGGGAGCACCTCCTTGGTTGTTTGATTTCATATTTAACTTTAGTTATGTAATGGTGGAGTTAGAAAATTTCAATGTGCAAAGCTAATGTGGTGAATGAAATTTGCAGGAAGCTAAGAGTCAAGCATACTATTAGAGTTCCTGATATTAGTAGAAAACTAGCAGACATTCCAATAGATGAATTTTCTTGGAGTAAATATGGGGAAAAACCAATCAATGGATCTCCACATCCCTAGTACTAACCTTGGTCAGAAAATTATGGTGAATTTACTAGAAGTCCTTTAGTTGACCAAAATTTAAGATGTATGGATAATTTTTAATACATCAACCCATGTGTTTATTTTTCCTTGCTTTACTTTCGTTCATTCTATTTCTTGTTTCTTTATTGTCCGAAATTATTCTCGAAGCTATTGGCATTTAGCTTGTCACTAAGTACTAAAAATTAAACAAACAAAGATAAAGTGCATAGAACCCTATAAGTATATTCATATTCCTCATCTGATGACCTAAATTTTCTTTCAAATTTGTATATGATTGGTATCATAGGGCCTCTGAAGGCACATTAACTCCAAAAGGTATATCCAAGTAATGCATTATGTGACTTGGATGAATAATCTTTGCTATAACAAGTCAATCAGGAAAGTATTCTTGTCCATTAACTATATCCTCTCTCTTTCCTCACTTACGAATTTGCCAACTATTATAGAAAATATGTCTAGACCATGTATTGCTCCTTCAATAGAACTGTGGGTGTGCTCCAGGGTGAGAGTTGGATCATCAATGTGAACAATTATTAATTGATCACCATCAGTATGTAGAATACCTTAGATCTCCATTAATTGCTCTCCATAAGCATCCTTAGTATCTTGCGAAGCCACAATTCAGAGCAAGACAAACTGAGTCCATTGGACATTGGATTGGGCAATGTGATACTTAATAAGCATTTGAAGGAAGATTGTAATTGAAGCAAATAAAGGAAGATTGTAATTGAAGCAAATAAACTAAGTGATGGAAACCAAATCAGGACAGAGGTTTTTGTATGCTCCATGTCATCTAAGCTTCCAGAACTACACAACAAAATCCTTTTGATCAATATTTTGTAGAGATTGAAGAGATCAAATTTAATTTCTCATAGGATCCATGTTGATGAGATGTGTGCACCATAAGTACCATGTTTAGGGATCATGAACCCATCATTTGGAACAATGGAATCCAATTGCTATTAATGATGTGGATTACATCTCTCACATTCCATATTATCATCATAGATGATTTATAACGACCCCTAACTATTGTAGTAAAGCCAGTTTGAAATGAAACAATATTTGTCTTCCTTTTATCCCTGTTTTTCTATTTTCTCTCTTAATTATTCTCAAAAATCAAACGAGATTGAATAAGTGACTTGGGGATTCATACTTATTTGAATAATATCTCCAATAGGCACTGAGATTTTACTAGTCAGTATCTTCTAGTCAATTTCCATGGGAATAAATTAGAAAATTTGTACTAACTTAGACCTGTGCCTATCTAACAATGATGGCCCCTTTACAGGGATGTTGGATATATGCTAGTTATTCTTTTCTTAGTGGACATCAAGGTACAAGTGTCACTAATGTACAACCCTAATGGTTTGTAATTAATGTGGTGGTTATAAAGTTTCCTTATTGTCTCCTTATTAATATGGTGGTTAGATGTTAGCCTAGTTATTTGCAATCAATGCAAAAATCCCTCTACCCCAAGCACTGCCAAAAATTCTTACCCCTTCTTGACCTCACAGCCTGCCTGCATTAGCAAGGTAGGCTAATCACTAGTATGATTATTATATATCATTGTTTTTATTGTTTTTGTCAACAACATGAACAATAAATGTCTACATGTAGTTGGTTTTAAAATGTTGGAAGAGCATTGATACAACATCTAAATGGAGAAAGTAGACAAGATATATGCCCTTCAAAACCACCATGTGTTTGTATGAATAGTGAAGAAAACCACCACATGGGTATGGATTCAAGCATCTAAAGAGGCATCTTATAGGAAAAACGATATCCTGGTTTGTATTTAAAAATTGGTTTTTTGTCAGGAAGCATAAGCCTAATTAGAGGATACACTTAGGATTAATGGAAAGGCTCAATTTTGTGTCCATGTTTTCATAATATAATTTGAAAAGGAACCTAACATTACATGACCCAATTAGGTTTTAGTGTTGGGAAAAATTAGGTCAGATAAATCTATGTTAATGTGTCCATTATATTTATATTCATAGTAGAAAAACCATCATGTGGGTGTGGATACAACAGCTTGGATTCCACCAAACCGTGTAATTAAACTTCTAATTAGCCTCAATGACAGTTCAATTAGGAGGTCTCAGTTGATGTTATACATTGAATGTGTATAACATCAATCTCATCCACCGGAAAAAAACAAAAAATAACAGCAAAGGAAACTTATGAACTGTACTGGATCTAAACTTTAAAGTCCAAAAACTGAGAGACTGCTTTCATTGACAACTGTGCTAGCCCTAGTTTCTTTCACCAACCATGTGTCAACTTCCTAGTTCTTTATGTATGCCCTCTTTTGAGAGAGTCTACTGCAGTGTCCAACTCTTTGTAGACAGGGAAGAGATTGAGTTAATAGTTGTTTCCATTCTTTGCACCTTTTAAAGATAGGACATAACCAAATTTCTCATCCTAAATGTCTCATTCATCCAATTTATTACTGCTGATGAATCCCCAAAGACTTGAATATTTTGTGGAGCTTTATATGTTGTTAGCTTTAAGAAGAGCTTCAATTCCAACACATATGCATAGTTATTTGAACCCCCTTCCTTGCCTGCTTTAAAGCTTACAGTGTGGTATTCATTTAGGAATATCATGCCTTCAGCCCTACAGATAGGAATACCTTGGCTGGCACCATGAAAGAACATCAAGTTTCTATGTATTTGATTGCCTTTTGGTTGAAAGAATTGCCATTCTGGCTATTACACATCATGTATGATCATTTTCAAATATATCCTGGAGACAATTGTAAATCTGACTTGTAAGGGACTATTCCCCTGCAAAATGAAAACATGTTCTGAAACGAAAGCCTAAAGGCTAAAATTATCCAAAGATGCCTTTCCACACAAATTAACAACTTCAATTTTTCAGCAGTATAAACTCACCCCTGGTAATGTATGTTTATTGTGAAGATCTTTTATGGCTAGTATGTGAGCAACATTCACTACCCCCGAAGTTAATCTTGAAGACAAGATTTCCATGATGCGGGAAGAGTATAGGGAGGAACTTTTAGTAGTGCTCCAAAGTTCCAAAAGGATATAAGTCCTGGCCCAGATGGACTTCCTGTGGAAATTTTTCTTGGCTGGTATGATTTTATTCAAGCAGATTTAAGGAAAGTGATTAAGGAAACTGGATTATCTGGAAAATTTGTGGCAGATTACAATGCTACTTTTATAGCCCTGGTAGTGAAAGACAAGAAATCCCACATCTATTGACAATTTCATACCCATATCCCTTTGTAATTGCATCTTCAAAATTATATCCAATATTAAAGCCAGGATGTTAAAAGCCAATATTAAAGGCAGATGTTAAAAGGGATATTGTCAAAACAGATTTCTCATCAACAATTTGTTTTTCTGAAAGGGAGGCGGATCTACGGTGCTGTGGGAGTAGCACAAGGGTTATATTCTATAAAAGCAACTAAGCTAATGCTTGGTTTTTAACATGCTTTGAGGCCTACATGCTCTGTGAGACTGCTTCTATTCGAATAAAAATGGAAAATTAAAATTAATCAGGATTTAGTCAAATGTTTCAATCTGTGTTTGAAATTCCGAGTCATGAAATTTCTTAGGTCATTTAGTTTTTTTCTGGAAAATGTGCGATGGAGAGAAAATTATGGTTGAAAATATTTTTGTGTTTATTATTTAGTATATGGTATCACTACTAGACAAAATTGTTGTTTTTATATTATACACATGGGTGTTTTTTAGTTTTGAATTTTGTAAAATGGTATGAGATTTGTCTTAAGAAAAATGATTTTGTAAAATGTCATTACACTGAGGTGACCATACAACTCGAGTGGAAGAGATGTGTTACAAATGCATTTGCACCTGGGTTTTTTTATTCCTATATGCAAATTTATAGATTCAGGGTTAAGAATCAAGATGGACCTATGTTATTTTATAGTCCAAGTCGGTTGGGTTGATCCTTTAACTTTGTGTACACTTGTAACAGTGTATTGAGTATAAATGGTGCAATGGGTGCATACAATATTGAGTCTGGACACTAGCCCAGATCCACCTTATCCTAGGTTTGATCCATCCAAGCTTGAGGATGCATATGACCCTCGTCGTATTTGCAATCATGTCTTTGAGTTATTACTAGCTATCCAATGATGCTCGAAATACCAAGTGATGACCTTGAGTGTTTTGTGGGTCAAGGGGGAGAAAAAATGGAGGACCTTTTAGTCACCTCCATATTTTTATTTCTCCTCTCCATATTTTACGTTTTCTATCTAATGATCGATGAGTGGTGAGCCTCATAAAATCTCCAGCATGCATCAATTCCCTCTTAGCAGTGATTTTTTCTTAGTAGCTAAAGATTTTCCTTTCAATAGGAAAGTGTCCGGTTTCTTTAATGATTTTGGTGGATTGGCTTATGTAGGGGTCTCTCCTTGGGTTTCCATCTAGATCCCTTCATTTTTTTTCATTCAGACAGTCTGGGAAAAACTAAAAGTGTTCTTCACTCCCTTCACTATCTAGGTCCCAGATGGTCTAGTGCTCCACTTCTCCTTTCATCTTATTTGTTGGTTTCATCTGTAGGACAAAGATAAATATTTTTTAGTTCCATTTTTGTCTATTTAGAAATGTGAGAGATGAGCCGCAAGAGGTTAACTATGGGATGTGGATTGCTGAGGTTGGGAATTCCAAATAATAACGAGGAATTGTTTTTCCCCTTGAAGAAGTTTCCAAAAGGATGTGCCATGTGATGCCTTCTCTCTCCAATTAATTTTATCAGGGTCTAGTATTTACCTACTCACTTGTGTCTGCATCTGTTCATCCTAATGGATATTGTCCTCACAATTATTCCAATCATATTATAGGTCTCCTATCCTAACCTTTTAGTAAATGTTGAAGCCAACCTACCCAGTTTATGGAAGTTTGAGTGTAGGAAAGGAATTTCAAAGTTTAATATAAAGGTTGATTATGTAATTCATAACATGATTGATTCTTACTTGAAAAGAAGGAAGAAAGCCCCAGGATTTTTCTTTGTTTTTCTTTGAAATTGATTCTCTATGTATTACTCAACTAGGTCAACATAGTTTCTAGAATCTAGTCAATGATTGTATTGAAAAACAACCATTGAATAAAATCATATTGATGAATAATTATCAATTCATTGTGCTTTCTCTCCCTGCTGTCTAGAACAATTAGATGCAACCAAGGGTTGTCCTTCCTGTTTTTTGGATAAATCTGTTGCTGCAATTACCTCATTGTTGTGTGAAAAATGTAGTTTTTCTTCAAGTGTAGGCATACCTTCACATGGCAATGATATGTAAGCTTTGAAATTAGAACCATGGCTGATGAAAGTTGGTGTTGCAGGATCTAAACTATGCTCGTCATCATATCTACAATCAACCACATCCAATCTAAGGATGATCTGTGTTGGTTTTAATAAACCACATGGCATTTATCCGAGCATGCAAAGATGTGAATTCTCAAAGAGTGAATTTGCAGTCACTCGTTGGACATTAATAAAATTATCTTGGTATCTTATCTAAATTCTAGGACTTCAATCAAGGTAATTAATTTCTTCCTTCATTTCTAATTCATAATGTATTACAAGGATTATACAAATTGTAGATAAAAAAGAATGCACAGAGTGGCAATGGGCATATTCCCTTTATTAAGAAGCTATGATGGAAGATGCTACAAGTGAAAAGATAATTAAAGGTTGACTATAACTTACCAAAATAAGAAGTTGGGAACCAGGGATTGATATTGAATTTGGAATTATAAGTGATGACTTTGACCATATTTGAATTGCCCCTACATATGTCGGGGTTCCATATTGATTTTTAGACTTAGGAGCAATAAATACTTGTGCCCTGCCATGTTCCTGCAATTTCATAACAAGATATCGTAAGATAATTTTATTAATGTCCAACAAATAACGAAAAATAAGTCAAGAGGAATATCCACACTTTAAAATAATTCTTGAATTCGTGATGAAAAATAATGATCATACACTCACCAATGGTATTGTAAGAGTACTTCCAAGTCCGGTGTCAAGAAGGAACAAATCTTCATCTCATGTACCCTTCAATCCAACACAACTGCTACTTCCATCAGTGACCTAATGGATCTCATCCTCACAGTTGGTGAATAAATTTCTTCAAATTTGATTACTTATAGTGATGCATGGGGTGATCATATTAGTTCGAGTGTTACTCTTGAGTTTTTTTGTAATTGAGAAGCTTCTATGTTGCTCTATGAAATATAATAAAATTGGATTTTTTCTTGTGTAGTCACATTAGGAAGCCTTCTTTCTTAAAAAACATTAGCAATAAAAGAAACTTCTAGCTTCAGTCTTCTTGGTAATCAACATTACATTTGAGTATATGGAAGATAAAGCTAATTGGTTAGCTAATGCACCATTCTTTTAGTTTAATCATTTATGTTCTATCCAATTAGTATGCAATAGTTGTGTGGATTAACTTATTGAAGATTGTGCACACAAGTATGGGGTAAAGATATGTCTTCACTCCAAAGGGACATTAGAATACAGATCTTCATTTTGGAAAACTAGGGTATACTACCTTAGACATGATTCTTTCTCACTGAAATTACAATATCAAATGTTTTCTTGATGGTTCTATACGGGTTGAAGACCAATGTGGATTGTGGGGTAAGGGACGCATCTAGGTGGTTACAATTGAAATTTATTGGAAGAAGGTTATTGGAAGAAATTATTTTTAATGAAATCTTTCTATTTTTCTCTCTTCTTGAATTTAGGTAGGCACATACACAAATTATAGGGTGTTTCTTAGGTCTTTTGTGCATGTTTTTCTAGGCCCTTGCAGTTTTAATTCTTCTAGATATTTCATGGATTTCTAATTTGTATTCATATGTCATTCCACATAGCCTAGAACATCTGTACCATTCAATTTGATTGCAGTGCTTATTAGTTTTGCACATTTGTTCTTCAAACATGAAACTTTGAGGACTTGTGCCACATTACTGTAATAGTTTTTTGGCATGACACTTCCATTTATCACTGTGGAAAATATTGCTTCCCCATTCTGGAAGTATTATAGTGGAATGTAGACAATGTATAACACTCCAAATAATCCTTTTTGCTAATATGTTGTGTGAGGGAAACATCTACTTTTCCAAGTCCCAGGACTTGCACCTAATATGAAATGGCATGCTACTTGCACTAGCGAGATTGTGTCCCATGAGAGGCAAATCGTGTATATGGGGGAATTTGAATGTGGAAGGGAGGTATATTTCATTATGAATTAGTCACTCAGTTCAGAATTACATACGATCTTTTTATTTTTCACTGCCTACTATGGTCCATGTACACATTTTCTTTTGTTCAGGTTTAATGAAGCTATTAGTGATTACATATAGATATTGTGGACCTTGCTTTTATCCTAGAACAATGCTCAGTGTTAGATAGCTCTTGATTCTTGCTCACATGTTAGAAACAATATATTGTAGCTTCTAGGAGTATAGAGATGTTAAATTTTACAGCTATCAATGGGAATCCTGTCTAAATAATGTATTCCCATCAATATCCCAATGACGACAAAAGTGGAATGGAAAATATATTTATCAAGGTAAAAATTGGGGCATTTTTTGTACCTAAGTTTTTTAAAAGAGACTTCAGGTTTTGTGATAGTATGTTGACCGATGCCTTTGGGTAGTAATTCCTTTTATGGAAGAAGGTTCATGCTTGCACATAATGAAAATAGCTTATCTAGATGGTTTTGAAGAGTATGCCATTGCTACAATTCTGAAGGAAACACTCAAAGCTCTGGAGTATCTTCATCGGCAAGGACATATTCATCGTGATTTGAAGGTATTTGAAGTTTGAATAGTGTGAACCCTTAACATGGTGGTTATATATTAGTGAATTCATCATTGGCTTTTGTAGTGGAGAATGATCAGCATTAACAAATTTTTTCCCAAACTAATATATGAAAATGGCTTTTGTGCCAATTGATATTTATTCAATTTTGTAGGCTGGAAACATCCTCGTTGACACTAGCAGAGCAATTAAGCTGGGTGACTTTGGAGTGTCAACTTGCATGTTTGACACAGGTGACAGGAAACGATCAAGAAACACTTTGTGGGAACTCCATGTTGGTTTGTATTTCTGTCTCTTGTATTTTGTTCTAAATTGATAAAATTTGCTGACATATTATTTTTTTTGCCCTTGGGGCATGTTTATGCAAATATTAGGGTAGAGCAAGTAAGCGACAAGTTGTCTAGTATCCAAACTATATAGCTTTTGCATATAAGTTTGTCTGAATTTGTCTTGGAAGCATTAGGGGGAAAAGTAACAGTTCATTGGAAGGCGGTATGGCAGGAATTCAGGTTATTGCAACCAACTTCGAGGTGCCTCATCACTGCCCTCTTCCTTTTTTTTTCCTTGTAAATTTTTGGCAATAAAATGGAACAATTAGATATGACTTCTTTGTTGTAAGTGCTTCAGCACATAAAGAGTGATTTATCTTCTCCTTTGATGGAAATGACGATTTTTTCCTTGGAAAAGAAAATGACTTCTCCTTTGCTGGTCTTGAAATTCTTTTTATTTTATTGAGGTTTTTGAAAGTGTTCTTCTTGAATTGAAGTGGCTTTCTAATATTTTTCTTTATGTGTTGTAAGTGCTTCGGCACATAAAGAGGGATTTATTTTCTCCTTTAATGGAAATGACAATTTTTCCTTTGGAAAAGAAAATGACTTCTTTGCTGGTCTTGCAATTCTTTTTCTTTTACTGGGGTTTGTGGAAGTGTCCTTCATGAATTCAGGTGGGTTTCTAACCTTTTTCTAAATTTATCTGCCCCGTATTAATAAGAGTTACGTCAAGCATTGAAATGTGATTAAAAACTTGATGGATCATCAAATTAAAAGAACCTTCAAAGCTATTCCATTCTTTGTTTCTTGGGGGATTTGGATGGAAATGAATTAAGCCATATTTGAAGATAGGATTCTCCCACCTGTGGCTGTTGCTATTCAAAGTACAAATATTGCTAGTTTTTTCAAGTTTGGATAGAGTAGAGGCTCAGATTGGTGAGTGATCACATACAAAAGAGTATGCCATGAGCATTCTTTGATGGTGGTTATCAACATGAGATCAAGATGGGTGGAAAGGGAGGAATTATCTTCTTCTCTGAAAGCCATTTTCTAAGATTTAAAGAAAGGATTGGGCATGGCTCTAGCAATCTGAGCTTTGGGCCCTGAGATCTCCTTACTTGTGGTCTTCTTGGAAATATGAGGGATTGAGTGATCCTTCACTAAATTGTGGATGATTTCCTTTGTCTTGGCCATCTCCTTTTTATGTTCTACGAACTGCACAGGATTGGTAGGCTTTACAACCTTGGTCTCCACGAAATTCCAAAGATCATGCTCCTCCAACATTTGTACTTGACACTTTCATAGAACAAATTTGGAGGGGCCTTCAAATATTTTTTTGTATATGAGAATAAATCTAGTCAAATTTACGTGACTGGAACACAGTGCTAGACAAAGCAGATCAGCAATCTAAAACAACCTATCACACATCCACAATGCTTTTTTCAAGCATGGATTTTGGTCATCCCACCCCTGAAACCTTGCAACAAATACCTATCCCAAGTAGAAGCCCTACTATCCATATACGGATTCCTAGAAGGTTTTAGCAAGCATGCTCTATTACCATGTCAAAAATCAGACCATGGAAAGCAGATTCCGCACTTAGGAATTTAACCTAAAATTCTAGATGGTGAAAACTGAAAATACCAATCAAAATAATAGCTCGAGTATGTTAACCTCCAAACACTTACAGCTGATAATATGAATAGTAAATACATGGAAAACTAACATCTCAAGTCTGCATAATTATTTAATTAAATGTGGAAAAACAGTAAAACTCAATGCTAAATCTCAAAATTCAATCTCACTCAGACTCACTGCTAACCCTCTCACTCCTATATAGACTAGGAGGAGCTAGGTTTACAGTGTATTCATTCCATCCTGGTAGTGTGCATAGGTTAGAGGACTGATCCCTAACCCTAATTCTAATCCTAGCTTAGGGGAATGCACCCTAGGCCTGCATGAGGAACTGCCTAGATTAGATGTTCAACTAAGAGTAGTAAGCATGCATACAAGCAAGCATTGGATCCTAGAGATCTGCACCCTACTTAGACCAAGTCATCTGCATGCACTTATATTGAAACATAGAAAAAAACAAAATGTAATTTGAAAACTAACTGAAATAGAAACTGAACTGACACTGGAAATTTACTAAATATGGAACAGTAGTTCCAATTCTGAAAATAGTATTGAAGGCTAAATATGAAAAGCAGTTTTAATTCTAGAAATAGTCTAAGGTTGGCCAATGCGTGCTGGAGGCATGCATGCACCTTCTCTATCTCTCTTCTACATAATTGTTGTGTGCTTCCTTTATCCCACTAGAGCTTCCCCCTCCTATCTTCTATCGTTTTTTGTGGTTGTGCACAGGAACCTAGGATAAGTGTCCTGGAGTGCCATTAATGGTGGAGAATGTATCCGAGTTAAGTAGGTAAAAATCTAACATTTGAAGGATAGGCCCTCTCAAATCTTCATAGGTAGGGGGCCTTGTATCTCAGGCCAACAATAACATTGAATATTGCTTGGTAGAATGAGTTATTGTCAATGTTTGAAAGAAATGCCATTCCATAGGAAATATCTACTCACAACCTTGTATATGTTTTGCTTATCCTTTATTTTAACCATTCACATAATAGAAGTTTGTGCCCTAGTAGTGGTTCTTAAAACAAAGAGAGGTGAGCTTGCTGAGGGATTTGTGGCAAGTGAGGCGGAGGACTCATGAGAATCACTTAGCCCTATCCCTGATAAGTTTGTTGTTCTAGAGGATCTTGCAACTCCTCCAGCTGCAAGTTCAAGTCTCAAAGATGTTGTCTCTTCTTAATTTCTTCTTACAATTGTCATTAATTTATTGATAGGCACTATGGATTATTGTCAAGGTTGATTTGCCACATATTCCCATTTCATCCCTTGGAATTCTAGTAAGGTGGTATTTCATGCGGCTGATTCCTCCATTCATTTCCTTCCCACAACTTACAAGCCAACTTTTGTCGATTACAAGGATCAAGTTGCTCACCTTAATGGGTCCAAAGCCTTTGGCATTTTTTTAGGGCACTGATCAAACCTAGGGTACAAAACGAAATGAAAATGAACATAAAAGAATGTTACAAATAAAAAACAGATCTACATAAATATTAAATCTCTCATTAAAATCCAGCAAGAAGAGGAAAATCTAATGGACATTGCAAACCCTAGCTTAAATCTCGAAAAAAAAACAAAATATAAGCTTAAATTTTAATTCATACTCGGGAATATGAAAACAAAGCCCTGGGAATCTATCCTGCAACACCCTCTCCTGCATCTAACAACATGCTTGCTCCTCTATTGTGCATCCGCAGAAGAATACCATTGCTACCTCTGTATTTTCTATTGAAACTAAGAATGGAAATATGAATAAAGTTTGTCTGAGTGATGGGTTGGCTATGACATCCAAGCCATGAATGTGCCTACATCAAAGAGATCAATCCAATGCATCGTTGGATTGGAACATTATTAAGTATCAAGGGAATAATCTGAGATGAAAGTACAAGGAGAAAAATAGAGGGCAGTCTTATGTATTAGCATTTCTCCTAGAGTTACATTTGTCTAAGTAACTTTACATTTCTCCATGTAATTACCATGAAAGCCATGATTGGGAGTTGTCAACCTACAAAGCCATTTTTAATGGTTATAGTGGCCTTTATGCACATGTTTATAAAGTGAAACTGCACAAACTCATAATATAAGTTTAACTCTTGAGGATTTGGAGTATTCATGGGACAGAGGCATCCCACGTATTAATAGTCTCTTGCAAAATGATCAACACAATCTAGCTTATGACAAAGGTTGGAATGAATGAACAAACTTCAAACAACATCAGTTTTTGAAAATAAATCCATTTTGGTAGACTCATTAGCGACATGATGAAAAGCTGTGGAGTTTGAATAATTATTGAACATATGTTATTCAAACTCTTACAGGAGTGGAAACCACCAGAAGATGAACTTCGAACTGTTAGTGCTTTCCTAAGAAACTACACAATATCAGATGGATGTCAATGTTATTGTAGAGAAGGATGCAAAAGATATATACAAGACCTTCAATGTTTTGATGAAAAGAAAACAAAAGGAAAACAATTTTAAAGCCATACTTGAGTTTATTAGGGATCTAACGAATGAAACATGTATTGTTCCATAATGTTTGCATGAAATTTTCTTAGGATATGGAAATACCAGTGCTACACAGTGGACCAATATGAAAAATATTTCCCAAACCTCCTTTTTACATAACACTTTCCAAAACACTAAAGAGTGCCACCAACCAAGTCCTTCCAGGAGCTAGTATGAGAGCATGTGTAGATGGTGACAATGTGGATAATGTGATGGAGGTCAGTGGCAAACATGAACAGTTTGTTTGCAAAATATAGTTTCCATGTTTTTCCAGAAGTAGGAAATCAGTGCAGGCTCTGGATATAACACTTAAAAATTTTCAGGAAATGGGCAAGTGTGATATCAACAAATAGATGTATGAGTGGAGAGTAAATTTTTTAAGTGTGCATATAGATGTATGGACAGGGACTTTTAAGTTTTCTTTAATTTCATTGTTGTTTCTTTATTGTTTTTATAAATTATTTTAAATTCTCTCAAGTTTTGAAAAAAATGATTAGGCAAACCAGGTAACTGGTGCCAGCTTTGGGAACAATACTTTCAAAATTTCAGGAAACTGGTAAAGGAAATACTTGCAAATAGATGTATAACCAAGAAGGATTTTTTTTATGTAAGTGTGTATATTGGTGCATGGATGGGGACTTTCAAACTTCCTTTTAAATTTGTTGTTGCTCCTTGATTTTTTAATGAATTATTGCTTGTTTCTTTAGTTTTGAAAAAGCGGTGAGGCCTACCCAGTGAATCATGTTAAATGTAAAAAAAAATGATTAATTGGAATTTGGGATTAATAGAAGTTGTTAGTTTGACTTGGATCAATTTTCAATGGTCTGTGCACCTCACCAATTAGTCCACCAAGTGATAACTTTCCCAAAAAGAATTGTAAAAAGGCAAGTTTAAATGTTTTGTGAACCATGGCATATCATGTCAAATATACATTTACTTTGTAAACTCCTTATCAGTATCTTTTGGTTATGTTTTAGAAAGCGTCTGTGTTACCTATTTCCTTAGCAACAGGGGTCTCAGTGTCTTTGCACATCTGAAAAGAAACTTTGTGTTTCTTTTATTTTTGCAGTAGTGCTTAGAAGATTTTACATTTTGTCTATGACAAAAAGCTTAATTTTGTTGGCTCACCTGCTTGTTTGTGTGTTTTTCCATTCTAGCAATCTTAAATAATGCAACTGCTAAATTTATGCATCACAAATCTGGCTATAATTTTGCATTTATCTCTTTTTGAAGAAATTTTAACTATTGTAGTTGCATTGAGAGTAGTAGTTTCTTTGCATCAATGTTAACTATGCTGAGTGGTGCATCTCAGGGTTGTGTGCACCGGTCATATGGAAATTATTTGCACCTACAGGACATCGGTGGTGTAGAACCAGCGCATTCTTTACAGCTTGAAAACAATGAACCTCCAAGGTCTCCCTATGGTGTACTAACAATTAATGGTAAGTGTTATTTTCTTTAATTTCTATGTTGAAGTTGTTGGAAAGGTATGCCAATAATTGGGACTTGAAGAATGTAGGGTTTTCAGATTGCTTGTGAGCGTGTGGTCTTTCTATAACTCAAATTTGAAAGTTTTCCCTTTGTGTCGAATGTGGAACAAATGTTATACCAATTGAATCTACAAGGACACAATTTTTGCAACTCATTCTTGATTATTTTCTTCAACCTCGTGTAATTGAAGTTCCTGATTCACTAGAATCTTCCTATAACAGTCCCAATGGAAAGGATAAGCAAAAAAAGAGAAAGTCAAGAGAGGCACAATATGAAGTGATGCAAGATTTGTCTTGCCACTTGCTTATGTGGCAAACTTATATGAAACTCTTGTTAATGAGGTGAACATACAGCTTTCCACTCTGGATGGAATCCGGGAAAATACGATGGGCGTGGCACTTGAAGCAACTGGTGGCTTGTATAGAAGGCTTGTAAAGAAGTTCCCTGGGAAAGGTATTCATTGTTGATTGTGCAGTGTGTCCTTTCTATAAGGTTACTATGTTTAAGTCCACTTTCTTTTTCTTATTTGTTATGAATTTTGACTAGTGTATTACTTTAATTCCTTGTACATGTAGTTGAATGAGTGCTATATCTTACTAAGCTATGTAGAATGTATAGGGAAGCTCATCTGGATACCATAATTTAGATTTTGATCACAATTCCAGGTCCATATACATTCAAAAGGAGAGAGATGGCATCTTCCCTAGAAGCAAGGACAAAGTTCCCAGAGCTGGTTACGAGAGAAGAAAAACATGTACATTTTGTAGTGGTTCATGGGTTGGAGATTGTGGAGCAGCCACATATATCTATTGAAGATGTTGGATGGTATGCAACTTTTTCTTAGTTCTTTCCATGTGCAATATTTTTTGGCAATGAATTGTGAGGTTGTTATGTTGCTTGAAATTTTGTTAAGCAATAACAACTTCTTAAAGGGTGCTAGCTCAATGGTAGAGCACCTGCCTAATTATAGGCAGAAGATTGGTGGTTCGATTCCTCTGTACCCTATCATAAATTAGTGACCAAGAAAACGACTAAATTCACATATATACGACTATTACTAGCTAATTTCTAGTATCTTATAGCGCGACTAACGTTTAGTCGTATTTAGCTTAGTCATTAATATGTTATCATCTAGTAGTTTATTTAGTCATTTATTTGGTCATTAATTGTGACAATAAATGACTAAATCAGTGAGTATCAATGACTAAATCAATGACTTAATCAGTGACTATCAATGACTAAATCAGTGAGTATCAATGACTAAATCAATGACTATCAATGACTAAATCAATGACTAATAAGTCAACCAATTAATGACTAGTGAAATATGACTAGAGATAAGATAGTGGAAATCGGATACTATTAGTCACCGACTAAAAAATAGTCATTTATAGTCGAATTTTAGTCATTTTTTTGGTCATTAATTTCTCATTTTGTACTAGTGATTCCAAGATATCAAAATAGTTAACTTGCTTCCCCAAAACAAATTATGCATACATCTTTCTCAGAAAATATAGAGTCATTTCCCTGTTGTTGTGTGGTGGTAAATCAAACACCATGTACCATTGGTCCATCCAATTATCTATGAATGGTTGATATGTACACCACTCAATAGAAATATGCCTTTTGTTTTCATTCGGGATTTCACCCGTCGGTGGATCTCTAAAGAGGGAAAACATATGTTGTTTTGTTATTTTCAACTTCTTAACCTCTTTGTAGCTAATTCCATCCTCATATTGTTGCCTCTTTCTTTCTTTAAATGTGGCAATATCTTGTAGTGCACCATTATACCTACTAAAGGTCTGTATCATTGCATCCAAATTGGATGCAAGCATGCAATGCCTATCATCAACAAGTGTTATTGAGGCTCGAATTTCTCTGAGCCTTTGAATTTCTCTTTGGATGTCTGAATGTGCATCCATGGTCGTCACTGCAATCAAAAAATGAAATAAAAACAAATCATTAGAAACGTATACATGTGCTATAATGACATCTCTCAAAAATGAAAAATGTACAAACTTTGTGCAAGAACGAATACATTACAAACATAAATATCATCTCAGGCATACATTACAAACATAACTATCATTTCACATGACCATTGCAGGCATACATTATGGGTCCTTGTGGGCATAAGGGTGGAGACCATGCGGGCATAAAAACCATGATGATGTGGAAAATATATGTATTTTTATTGGTTAAGGATAACATGGAAATAAAAATATCATTTGACTTATTTGAATTAATAAAATAAAAAAGACAAGTCAACCTCCTAAATACATGGAAAGGAGAAGTATAAATGAAGAACAAGATGGTTGTGTTTTTTGTGTGGTGAGTGTGGAGAATTCGGGAGATAGAGGAGAGCTCTGATCTCGAGGGTCAGGAAGATGAGGACAGTTTTTGGTGAAGGAGCAACAGTGGGTGGAGCAGTAAAACAATCTCTCTTTCTATCTTTTATTATGGGTTAAACTGATGCATCCTATTGATGGACAAAATGAAGACATGCCGGTAGAACGATGAATAGATGACTGATGATATGGGAAGAATGTTATGATGTGCATATGGACAGTGTAAAGTGTATGAATGGAGATATGGAAACATATTGATATGACATGAATAATGATGACAGAAGGAAGATGTGATCTGATTGGTGATATTTACTGATGGATAGAATGAAGTTATATTGAATAATGAGTGGTTGATGAGAATGATGAAGTTCTTTGGACACAAACAAGGGCTTCTGGTTGACGATGTATGTAATATGCAGACTTAAGAAGAGTCTGAAATATCATTTGTAAATCTATTGTTGTTGGGGTGTTGGTGCATCCCAGTCAGTTGCAGCTGACAGAATTATCTTGTGAATAGGATTGTCATTGATGACAACATTAATGACAAAGGTGTAAATGGCATGATGACAAGCAAACAAGGTGACTTGACAAGGACTTGTAAAAGACAAGACAAAAGACAAGGTGATGGGCATTGGCACACCCAATGAGCCAAATGACCCATTTTGTGGTCATTTGGAGTTGGTCCTAATACCCTAGACAAGGATGACTTGGAGATAACAAGTGACATGAACAAAGAAGCTTGAAGTTGACACTTGGCAAGGAGATTAGGTGCATCCCTTATGGAATTTGTGAGCATCCAAAAATGAAGCTGATGGACATGCGGGCATGTGAACAAGGTGACATGCCGACATCTTGAAGATGCATATGTGGGTATGTTTGTAGAAGCTGCAAGCATCCTGGAGGCATGCCAAAGACCCCCATGTGGGAAATTGAAGAAGGTCTAGCTGCAGGCATGTTCAAAGGCATAAATATGGCCCCTGCGGGCATGAGTTACAAGCTAGTGCGTACATGCTGGAAGCAAAAGAAAATAGTGATGATGTGGGTATAAAGACCACATTTAGGTGGGAAAAATAAAGTCTATATATATATATTTATTTATAATTTATGAGGTGTTTATGGAAATCAAATTAAAATTTGATTTAAAATATAGGCTCATTGATTCCCCTCCCCCCTCTCAGTGAGCCATTGTGTCTGACAAGGTGGATGTAAAATTCATTAAGGGGTTGATAGTAGGGAGGATTTAACATATGTTAAATAACACATTTTATAATTTTTAGTTTTAGTACTTCATTTACAAAGATTTTTAATTAAGGGAAACATAAAAATTTATATTTTTAATGATGAAATGAGGCAAGGATTTGGATGCTTACCTTTCCAATCCTCCTTGCAAGATGAAATCTCCCTTGTTGAGCTTCTCCAATGCGTTTTGGCAAGTCGAAATTGCTAGAGCGTTCGGGTTTTGAGAAAACGGTGGGTAAAACAGTGCCGCGGTCCACAGACTGTTTATTTTTTTATTATATTAACCAAAACATGCACGCATTATAGTGATACATATTGCGTGCGCGTCATGTATCACTATAACGCGCATGCGTTTTGGAATCCTATCCTACATGTCAATTGACATGGCAGGGTCGGAGTTCGCCCATGCCTAGTTCTAAGTAACGCACGAACGTTTATAATTTACACAATTCTAGCGCGCTTTGTGAATGCACGATTGTACCAAAAGGGTCCCTCAACTTCGTGCGAGGGACCACAAATAAAACCAATTTTAATTAGTTTCTATATATATAAATGGGAATCTCACATCATCAATTTGAGCACATTACATGTGACCCATCACAAAACCTGGCTGAAGCATCCCAGGCTGTTACGAGCACACAGCTATACCTGTCGGATCTCCCAAGAGCACATTACATGTGATCTCACCACAAAACCTTGCTAAAGCATCCCAGGCTATTACGAGCACACAGCTCTACCTGTCGGATCTCCCAGGAGCACATTACATGTGGTCCACCACAAAACCTGGCTGAAGCATCTAAGGCCTTTTTCATCCTGTCCAGATCTCCCAAGAGAAAATTACATGTGGTCATTGCAAAACCTGGCTGAAGCATCTGAATCCTTTTTCATCCTGTCCAGATCTCGCAGGCTAAAATTACATGCCATAGGACAAAACCTCGCAAGAGCATCTCAGGATGTTACAGGTACACAACTCCGACCTGAAGATCTCCCAGGGAACAAATTACATGTCCTCCCAAAGCAATGTCTCGAAAGAGCATCCCAGGCTGTTACGGGTACACAACTCTGACCTATAGGATCTCCCAGACATGCTCATCTCCATAACCTGATCCACGGCCACAAAGTATCAACCTGATACTCTCCATACATCATCCTGATGTACACATGATCATCCTGATCATCATCACTACATCGTCCTGATGCATGTCATATGGAGAAGCTCGTCATCCATGATCATCCTAATCATCAAATGCATCCACCTGATGCATACCAAGTATCTACCTGATACATATCATCATATACAATGTATCTACCTGATACATACATAGATACATGATCCACACAATGTATCCATCAACATACATGATCTACCTAATCATACCTGATATATATATAGATACATGGTCCAAGCATCTAACATGATGCATACATACATAAATGATCCAACTGATCATATCCAGCATCCAACAAGATGCGTACATACATAAATGATCCAACTGATCATACAGAGCAGAAACTAGAACATCATCCTGATGCTCATCATCCAGCACTTACATCTTCAGCCATGTGAAGGATACCCCTTCCACCATGCTAGGAATGGCTACAGCAAATGTCTCCATCACTTCTTACTCTAAGTGTCGTTGATCTGAAGAACACCAAGCCTCTCTATGAAGTACTCGAACTTCACTCTGGCTAGTGGCTTTGTCAACACATCTGCAATCTGCTCATCTGTCGCAACATACAGGAGCTTCACTGCTCCCTTCTGCACCATATCCTTGATATAGTGATATTTGATCTCTATGTGTTTCAACCTTTCATGAAACACCGGGTTCTCAGACAGCTTCACACAACTCTGGTTGTCATAGAAGATACCAGTAGCCTCCAATGGTAGATCAAATAGTTCAGATAGTAGCTTTTGAAGCCATACTGCCTCACAACTAGCCGAACATGATGCAACATAGTCTGCCTCGACTATACTCAGTGCTATGCAAGACTGCTTCCTGCTAAACCAAGAGATCACATCTGATCCCATACTGAAGCAGCACCCATATGTGCTCTTCCTATCTGTAGCACTACTTGCCCAATCTGAATCAACATAACCCTGCAGGTTAAACTTTTGATTCACTTCATACTTGAGCCCATAATCAACTGTACCCTTCAGGTACCTCAGAATATGCTTTACAGCAACCAGGTGAACACTCCTCGGATCTGTCAGAAACTGGCTCAATGTGTTCACCGCAAACCAAATATCTGGCCTCGTGTTCGTCAAGTACATCAAGGACCCAATCATCTGACGATACACAGTAACATCAATCGGATCAGATGAAGCATCACATAGAAGCTTCAGGTTCGATGCCATAGGTGTGGCCATGGCCTTGCAGTCCATCATCCCGAACCTCTTCAGGATCTCCACTGCATACTTCCATTGTCCAAGGAAGATTCCATCTGTACTCTGCCACACCTCCATGCCTAGAGAATAGTGCATCATCTCCAAGTTCTGCATCTCGAAATTGGAAGCAAGCTTCCGCTGCGTGTCGGCAATCAATCTATCTTCACCTGTAATAAACAGGTCATCCATACACAAAAGTAGTATCACTGGATTGCCTTCCTCAACCTTGTAGTAAAGGTTGGAATCCACTTTACTCTTAATAAAGCCCAAACTGGATAGAAAGTTGTATGTCCTACCATACCAAGTTCTACACATATATGACTCCCTGTTATGTGTCTCAGAACCAAGTGGCTGGTCCACATACAGTTCTTCTTCAATTACACCATTCAAGAAAGCTGTCTTGAAGTCCATCTGGTGTATATTCCATTTCATCACTGCAGCCAGAGCAAGTATGGATCCAATGGAAGTGTATTTGGCTACATGAGCAAAAGTCTCTATGCTACCACATGCAGCATGCTTGATCTTCTAGATCCTCTTGGAAGTCACTACAGACTCCCCTTCAGGTCTTGGGACTACATCCCAAACATCTTCATGATCGACTGTGGTATTCCTTAATCATGGCATTCTTCCCAAATCCTGGGAACTTCAATATCTTCAATATTTTCAATAGATAACTTTGTTGCTGAATAAATGTTGTAGTCCTTCTTTTGTAGGTGATGGTATACGATCTTTCCTACACAACAAGTTAAATTGCATGATTAGAAAACATCTCATAGTTTTCAGAACAAATTCTTACACATAAAGAAATATGTCATACAGTCATGCAATTATCTTAGCCAATGCTTCAATACAACATTTATCCATATCCCGTAACTTTCTAGATGCCTTCCAATCTCTACCAGAACATTGTTAAGAGTGTGTACAACTCCCAACATGTCAGCAAAGAGGTTTCATTCTAGATAAGTAGCAATGGAATGTTGTACAATGCCATAGGCCACTTACCCATGTATATTAGTAGTATACTGTTCATCAATGCAACTATTCTAATATGCATAATACACAACCTAATTATAGGAACATGAGTATATACATTATTGAACAGTATTATTTAAACAATAAAATATGCAAGGAATGATAATTCAAATACTTATCTTTGTTTGTTTGTTGAGTTGACTTCCTCTCAGTCTTTGCTTATTTTCTACAACTCCATTCTGATGTAGATTGTGAGAAGTGGTCAACTCCCTCTAAATATTTGCATCCTTACAGAAACTACTGAAGTGTGCTCCTTCTTGATCTTTGCTTCCTTGCAGGAAACAACTGGAGTGTGCTCCCTCTTGATCTTTGCTCCCTTGCAGGAAACAACTGGAGTGTGCTCCCTCTTGATCTTTGCTCCCTTGCAGGAACAACTGGAGTGTTCTCCCTCTTGATCTTTGCTTCCTTGATTACCTATTCTTGAACTTATATCCATCACTATGCATTCTTATTAGTATCATCATTGTGTTATCCTCGAGGTCTCATACATAATCACACATTCATTAGTATAATCTTAATAGTATCAAAACACAATAATCTTAAACATGTATAGTCATGATCATTTCAAACACAAATAATAAAGATTAGTATTCAAGGTTTCAAGGAAGTCTTCTTTTACTCATACATATTCTTATTTGATCATAGGACTCTTTTGGTTAGTTAAATCATTAATCAAGATAAGAGACATAAACTGCATAAACCCTTGATTACTTACATTTCTAACTTTATGAATAAACATAACCAATCATACCAAGTATACTTATATAAGGGATCCTAACACAAGGTAATATTCTAACTTGATATAGGAAAAACATACCTGGATTAGTATGTTAGCTAGTTATGTCTAACATACCCACATGATGTCTTCTTGTTCTCTTCAATGACTTGTGCTAGTAACCTGCATATCTCATAAGTTAACCATTATAGGACCAAGTTATACATACCTTGTAAATAGATCTTCTAAGTGATCTATGACAATGGATGAATGTTTGTCTTCATGTCACCATGATCATATGTTCTTGAACTAGAACATGATTTTTCTTTCTTGGTGTACCTTTCATGTTAGCGAACAACATAAACCTCATACAACACCATAAAGTATTAGTACAATCATAAGTGTCAACACCCTAATCAATGAATATCTTCTATCATGCATTCATAATTTTATTAAGGTGATACGACAAGTCTAAATTTAATCAAGATTGTACTAACCATAATAATATGAAGACAAACATACCATAAACTTAATCATAAACAAATCTCGAAACATACCTGGATAAGTCATATCTGTCGAGATTGCTTGTAATCTTCTTATGAAAGGCCTTAGCCTCATCTCCCTCTGAAATAGGAACTTCTTCACTTATGCAGGTGACCAATCCATTCTCTTCTAGGATTAACCCAATCAACTTGATTTGCAGGAACTGGATCTGGAGCTGGATTAGGGTTTGTTAGAGAAACCCTAAAAATTCAAACTTTCAATTTCAAACTTCCGAAAGGATAGAAATATGCGCCTTGATGAGCTGATCAAACTGGTATACTCAGAATTTGAAAACTGCAAAGTTTCACCCCTCAAATTTTCCTTTGAAGCTTCCGGATTCACTGGACATGACTCCGAACTAGGGTTTGATAAAGCCCACCCTTATGCCCAATCAAAAGGTTCGATCCAAATCTCTAAGCTTCTATTTTTCTGAGGATCTTCCAGCCGTGGTAACAGATTTCAAAAATTCCCATTTTTGTAGAAGCCCTAATTTTCACTTTTTCGATCAAAGTCCCGAACTAGGGTCTGATCAAGCTCGACCTTCTGCCCAAACAAAAATTCTGATCTTGGTCTCTAAATTTTGATTTTGATGAGTAGCATTCAGCCGTAGTCTCCGATTACAAAAATTCCAACTTTCTCCAAAACCGTAAATTCCGGAAGCCATGAATGAAGGTGCTAAAAAATAATTCTGTTTTGACATAAATATGTACCTAATTGTTTCTGGTGTAACTCCAAACTTTTCGATCCCCGGGGTCTGAAAACTTTCTTGTGATAACCTGACCTGTCATCTTTCCAACCCCACAAGTCTGACCTCAAATGGATTCTCTGAGAGAGAGTTATGCCAAGTGTCGCAACATGACTTGTTTATGGGATAAAACAGGAGAGCGAACTTGTACGACGTGCCACGTGTCACTGGTTCAGTTTCAGCCTCTGAAAAAGTTACCTGAGAAAGTAAAGTCCATGCACTACCTGTCAATTTTTACGAAATTTCATTTGGAGCTTCCTAGCCTAGGTTATTACCTTTTTTCCAAGGTCACCTGTTTATGAATGAGATCTAGAAGAGGCGGAAACCCTATATTGTACAGATCATAAAACACAAAGTACAACGAATTAGAGGTTTTCCTTTGGACACAAGGTACATGGGGATCTTAGCTTCTCCCTGTACAATTTTCAGATCCTGAAACCTTGCCTAAATTTATTTATAGTGAAAGTTCTACAATGACTGGTTTTTGCTATATCAAGCCCTAGCATCGCAAGTGCAACAAGTGTCATACATGCCATACCATGCCTTCTTTCAGGCTAGCTCTGATACCATGTTAGTTTTTCAGAATTTACTTCAATCTGATCTAGGATCTTAACTGAGAGAACAATATGTATAGCATATCTACGGCATATAAAGCATGGACACAATAATGCAAGCACACAAGAGACACAGAGTTTACTTGGGGAAAACCATAAAGGTGAAAAACCCCAATAACTTCCTCAAAGATAGATAGAGCAACGATACAACCAAAGTACAAGAGATAGTCTTCTCCTAGCAGCAGCTTCTCCTCCTCCGCAAGTGCGCCACTCTCCAACGAGTGTGTGAGAGAATAGAATGATGAAATAGAGTGCCTCCCGCACTCTATTTATACTTGACTTGACTTGCCTAATAACCTTTACTAGGTCGTCCTTAACTTAACCACATAACATAATGCTGACTGGGCTGACACCCAATAGGGTGGTCTAATAACCCTTTGACCCACATGGCCGACCACCAATAGGGTGGTCTAATAACCCTTCGACCCACATAACTTATACAGGGTCGACCCCAACAAGGTGCTCTAATAACCCATCAAGTATAAGTTACGACACTTACAATATAAATGACGACACTTCCGTATAGAGGAATAATAACATCTCTATAGGAATACAAACACATATATGAAATACATTCCGAAGTTACATATACATCACCAGTTTTTCCTTAGGATGTGGAGGAAGGAAATGGAGTGGAATTCCTTAGCCAAGAAAATGAAATGTTGATGCATCAAAAAGACTAGTTTTCGATGATGTTTAATAAGGGCCCTGGCTTCCCTGATCACCAACATAGTATCTCCAAAGACCACTAGATCCTTGACATCATTGCTCCTTGCGACGTCCTTACCTTTTATCACTGTGAGCCATTCTGCTTCATTATTGGTTTTCCTGCCAATTCCCCAAACATAATCTTTCACTTTGTTTCCGTCGAAGTCCATAAAGACTCCCCCAGCACCTACCAACCCAGTTTAAAAAGTAAAATTATTAATAATATGTAAATTTTAATATAATGATGATAGTTATTAAATTTTTAAAATTAACTTAACAAATTTTATAAAAATAAAATAAAATTATATATCTAATTTTAAAATTAAATATAAATAAATTATAATATTTTTAAATAAATTTTATACTATATTTCATATTATAATATTTGTTTTTTTCATTCTTAGTAACAATTGGTAAGGAATCACATCCGGGGACAAATCGTGATGGTGTGATCCATCTTTTTATGGGGATGGGAGCGATGTCCTCTAGGTGTTCATATCAGGTATGAAAGTGAACTAAACTAGTCAATTATTTAATTTTAGTCAATGATAGGCTGTAATGATTATGCTAAACACCTCGAAGTGCACAGAAAAAACACCAATTTACTATATAAAATACACATTAACTCAAACTTAGATCAATCGAACAACTAAGTCACCTTCACTTGTAGTTGGACCAGTTTACCCATCAATGGACCAGCACCGGGGTTCAGTATTGAATTTATTGATGAAGTAGTTGGTTCTGCAGTTGTTTATGATTTGATTCATTCAATTAATACACACTCGTTAAAATAAAATAAATAAAATTATTTATTAGATTTAGTCACACTATGTATCGTGTATGGGTAGTGTGGCTACTGGCTATGCATGCAATATATAGTTGACCTTGTAAGCTCAAGTAGGTACTCAAGTTGTAAGCTTAAATTTATAATTAAATTGTAACCTTAAATTTTATACTCGATATGTAAAATATATATATATCTTATATATAATCCAATTAAACTTTATAATCTATATATATTGTTGAAACTAATTAAAAAATTAAAATAAAAGTGATGTGGTGGCATGCCCTTGCTTTTTGGTATCATATATATTTTGAATTGTGCAAATCTTATTCATAATAATTTTATATTTGTGTTTTCAATTGTGTTCGTTGTGTTTGCCCTGTAGTTTTCACAAAAGCAATCCATATGCAAATAAGCAACATTTCATTATCTATGTCATATAATAATTTTTGAGAGTTTATTAATTTTATGGAATTGTAAAAAATAATTAATAGATCCCTCCTACATCAATTATATAAATTTAATAATTTTAGATCTTTCTTTTCAATTGTGTCGTGTTTGTCTTCTAGTTTTCACAAAACCAATCTATATGCAAATAAGCAACATTTCACTATCTATATCATATAATAGTTTTTGAGAGTTTATTAATTTTATAGACTTGTAAGAAATAATTTATATAAAAGTAGTAAATAGTATATAATGAAGATATATTACATAATTATATATTTATGAAGTTGATAGATATTACATAAATTATAATAAATGTGTTTTCTTTAAATTATTGTTAAAATCATTTAAATACAATATATAATGTTGTTTAAATGTGATAATTCATAATTAAGAATTTAAAATATTGTATCAACAATTTCTTCATGTATAAAACTAAGCTAACTACATGTATTAACAAAGGAACTACTAAAAAACCTGAGTTAAGGGTCAAGGAATGGCATATCATGTTATGTTGGCAAAAACGTGGTAAGCTTGAATTTCTTCAAATCTGGCATGAAACATAGGAAGCTTCAACTATGTTAGTTTACCCTGCTGATTTGAAAACAAGGAATGTGAATAAATTCTGGCTACCCAAGTGGCATCCTCTTCCTTAAGCTAAATTACCTATACCTTTCAAATTCATGACCCTCTCAAAATTCCATATAAAATTCCATCTGCATAAGCATCACGTGCTCAGCATCACCTTCTCCACAAGTATCTATAAGAACAAGGTAGAGGAGGCATGTATATAACTTCACCTTTCATTGCAATGTGAGAGCCACTTGCACCATCCATGGCATATATGAGGGCAGCATAATAACTTATATGTTTGGTAGCTAAGGCTGGACAATATCAACATGCTCAACTATAATATCCCTGCACAAAATAACAACATAGGCACGATATTACAACATGAAAACAAAAACAAAGAAGAATGAGAAATTGACACATTTTTCTCTTTGACACTTATTCTCAACTGTCTAAAGGGAACTGGGTCACCGAATCCCCTATCCAGTTAAACCTACCTTCCTTATTGGGACATATATGGTGTTGTTTCTTGAAATAATGCAAATGAATTAGTGAAAGCCGGGTAAAGTTGAACATAAAAGCTCTTCAAAATATTGTGAATACGATTCATACCAAAACTTCCTGTAGTGCCTTATTACACATGACACATCACTTCAGTAATTGCAACCAGCACAACAGCCTCACATGCCTGGGCAATGGCTTCTGTTGTTCTGTAGCTCAATCTTAACATAAGTGAAAGGTACTTAATCAATAGTCCAGTGAAAGATAGATTTGCATCAAGTGATCTACGAACATTCTTACTCCTGGGTAGTTGATCATGCAATATGAATTTAACCCAACACATTTGTTGATTCAACCAATTAACTTTAAGGCAATGTTCCTTTAATGCTAAAAACAATCATAACTGCATAACAATGAGTCTTCATATTTCATATTAGGTTCTAGTTGATTTTCTACCAGTATATATTCATTTTAAACTTAGATCTTCTTGGTGCTTGATAAATATGGATTTAAGATCAATATGTTGATGTGATTTTACCCCATACTAGGTTGTAAAGCACCAATTAACCACTCTCATCACACAAGATTGAACATGGGAGATCGTGATTTTACTTTTACCCCATACTAGATTGTAAAGAACCTCACTCCTATGAGTGCAATTAACCACTCATGTAATTACACCGATAGGTGTTTAGATATTATCTGAGATTTTGGACTTCCTTGAGTGGATCAACAAGATTAACCTAAGTGTAACAAGTGTAGAGTGGGGATTCATTGCATGGTCGTCATATCTTGTTATGCTCAAATGCATCTTGATTAAGATTTAAATAAGCTTCAGTTGAGCGGTGGTTAAGAAAATGGGTATGTTTATTAAATAGTATTTGTTTTTATGTTTATATTAATTATTTTAATGTTTATGTTAGTCTAATATTTATATTAATTATTTTAATTTTTAACCTTTGTTTAACAACCAACCATCTCCACAAAACTAAGTGGTTGGTTATACATATCGGTGTTCATCGACCACTTTACTTGTGGTTGTGCTAGTTACAACTATTATCATAGATCAACTCCAAGAAAGTTGATTCTCAATCCACACTCCATGTAGTGCCTAATATTGTCTTCAAACAAAAGTATTGCTCCATACAAAAATATCAAATCAACTTTGAGTTCTCAAGTTCACAAGCATATCAAACAATCTTAACAAATAGTCACCAATTCCATGCTTAGATAACTCATAAAAACACCATAGTGCAATAAGGGAGTCTCCAATTTCTTGCTTAGATAACTCATAAAGCACCATATTACAATAAACCATATCTCCCACCACCCCCCAAAAAGGGTAGACAACACAACAATCAAATTTAGTTTATTATAGACAAGATCTCTATAGATTCACTAAGACCACTAATTTCATTTACTCTCTACAAAACCCTTGATCAAGCAAGACAAATCTATATGATACCATGTAGGAATATGGAAAAGTTAGAAGTGCATAACATAGATTCCAAGAGCATTGGTGGTATCAATAAGCATCGTTATATAAATTAAGGACAGTAATCATAGCTCCAAATATAAATGACAATATACCAATAAAGAAGATCATGTAGATATAATTTTAGGAAAATAACTGAAAACCCAATGCATATGACTACACCCCATAACCATCCACAAAGTAACAATTTGTGATCAAGGAGAACAATGTCAAATCCAATATGCCCAATGGATAGTCATCTAGGCCTTCTCCTTTCAAGATAGACCCCACATTTCAGCATGATGGATTTACAATAAGAACCATAGGTTTTAACAAATGAGCCATCCATGCATAGGCACCAAGACCACCACACTTGACTTATAGTAGTATATATTTGATATAAGTGGGATGTGGATAGCAATTAAAGATCTTTCTCCTGTATATGATTCTCATGGATTAGTATAAGGACAACATCTAAGGACTTAGGCCATAACATGTTGCTTGTAAGGCTCATGGCCATGCATTATGCCATAGGCCGCCACATATGCCCCATGGAGAGAATAACACATATTTAAGGACCTATGATGATTGAACTATTTAGAATCTAATTATAATTCATAATTGACTTTAAAAGGAATATCGTGAAGTCCTTTGGGAAAGAATGATGAATTGTGTTGGTAATGATATATTTATACAACCTAATGTGAAATTGAATATGTGCATGCATTGCATAACTCATACATGTTACATAATTTTTTAAGGATTGTGTTTGTAATAAAATGCACGTGCATTATAAAAGTATTGGAAATCTATGTGTTATACTAAATCGACATAAATGTCAAATGAGGCCCTCAACATTTGCATAGATAACTAACCTTAGGACTTGACCCTACGACTTCCTACTTGTAGCTCACAACACTCAAACATTTGAGCTATCCCATTAGGATGAAGAGGTTTAAGAATATAAAGGAGAAATCTAAATCGCCATGTGATTAGATGGAGATCATAATGTGGTAAATTGTGTGTGATCATCACTTTATTATACAATAGTAATATATTACTATTTGGATAAAAACCTATGGGCATGTACCATAACCAATGCTTAAAACTTCATCAATTGATCTATATCATGTTATATTTCTTATGACTTTATAAAAAAACCAAGATTTGGTAGATAATCATTATACTAGTATATCGGCTCAAGAAGACAAGGGATAAATACATCTATTCCATAGATCTCCTTCTAATTTCAATATTTGTTTTCCTTTGTATACATTAGACACATTTAAATGTGTGCAATCTTAATATAATTTAAGCTTTCAAGGGAATTTATCGAGAATATTAATAGAATTCCCATAGCACACCTTTTTTTTATTTGTAAGAAACCTTGTGTACATTAGAAACATTTAAATGTGTGCAATCTTAATATAATTTAAGCTTTCAAGGGAATTTATCGAGAATATTAATAGATTTCCCATGGCACACCTTTTTTTATTGGTAAGAAAAACTACAAAATTTAATTATTGGTAAGAAAAACTACAAAATTTAATTATGCAAATTTATTCTCCAATTTTGACATGATAATAATTATAACAATTATGTCTTTGGATTTTGATAAGAAATGCAACTGATAAATTAGGTTTTCATTTTTTATTTCTTATAAATTCTACGCATTTTAAATATTTATTCAGTAGATCACTTTATAAATCTAGGTGTTCTTATCCATTTGTAAAAGAACCATGAGTTTGGCTCATATCATTTTAGTTACAAATTTCCACACAATCTCATTATCTTGTGCCTAATTGATGTCTTGGACAATAGAATAAACCATCAATTCTATTTCTTAAGTTTTCTATTTTCACCTCACAAAATTCTATAGTTTGGATTATACTAAAGTTAAATACCATTATTTCCTTTTTTTGACATTATTTTATTTTATCTTGTTTTAATCTAGGCCCTATGCCTCTGTGGAAAAAAAGAATGCAACAAAATGAGTTACCAACAAGACAAGGACATGTTTTTCCATATTTAGTGCTTCTTCCTTTAGCATAGGAACAAATTCTATACTACGATGATCCTAAAATGGATTGGAACTAAAGAGTGCTTGTAAGAATCAACTAAGATAATAATGTAATTTGGTAATTTAGGAAGGTTAGAAGGTATTGAATGATAATGCAATTTAATGTAAAATAAGGAAAATAATTTCTTCATTAATTAATTACATGGAAAAGAAAATTATAGAGGGATTGGGAGGCTAGTCCATTTTCTTTCTAACTATTCGCAAGTCTCTCTTATTTCTCATTCTTATTTCTCATTGTAATTTTTATTTTGAAAGGACTTTTGCCTACTTCCTAGCCAAGAGAGAAGAATGCCAAAAAGTCCATTGAATTGTAATAAGAGAATGATGAATTGAAGAGATGAGATACCATTGAATGTTGGTTTTCCCACCTGGGTTTCCAAAGTAAAGTCATTTTGTTTCTCCTAATTTAAAGAGTTGAGTTACTATTGAATGTTGCTTTTACTATTTGAGTTTTTAGGGTAAATTAATTGTGTTTTTTTGCATTGAATTGTTGTCTAGTCTTGTATTAATGTTGTGTGAATCCCCCACAGGTAGTAGTTTTGTATTTATCTTATTAGTTTCACTTTCTTAAGTAAATGAAGAACCCAACACATCTCTTATCTTGATCGTCCAATGCATTCTTGAAGCTCAAGATGTAGCAACCCCATTTCCGGGGTCCTACTTAAAACTATTTTTTTAAGGCTTAAGCAAATACTCTAAACCATTTACAATGCATAATCAATAATAAAATTTCATAAATTCAAGATTTGAACTAACAAATAAACACAGAACCTGTTACCGTAGGTTGAATCCACTGCTGAAGGAGAGTTCATTGTCTTCAATCCAATCCATTTTGTACAAGTGCCGACTAGGCCTTCGGTTGACATCCACAAGTAAAGGCTTGTTTAACCATAGGCGAAGTAATCGTTAGCTTCACCACCCAACCATAGGATTATGCGATCAGTCGCATAGCCACCCCCAAGCCTTCGAGGTCATAGAGGATACACATTAGCAGGGATTTAGGAGTGAGCTCCCCCTCACCAAAATCCTTAGCCAAAATCAAATTAGAAAGCACAATCTAAACTCATTCACCATTCCAGTAGTCATCCAGCGTTAGGGATCCATCCCCTTTCCCTTGCTTACCTCTTGCTTAAATAGCAAAATCCTTTGCGACACTTGTCGCCTCATGCAAAAATACTCTTTTATACAAGTCATTTAATACAAATATTCACCCAACCATGTGTCACTCTCTCATGATAGTGCACATACTTCCCACATTTTACTCATAGATGTCCCCTGATGCTAGGATTCCAATCTCTATTTTAGTGGGTGCAAGTGGAGTTGACTAGTTAATGACTCCTAGTGTATCATTTGCTCCATATTTAATTATTCCCAATTATTTAATTATAAATAATCATTCCATGCACTAATAATCTAATGCAATACTATTCGTCAAATATGTAATTACATTTCATGCACATATAATCTAATGCAATACTATATGCCAAATACATAATTATAAATAGTCATTTCATGCACAAATACTCTAATGCAATACTATATGCCAAATACATAGGTGTTCATTTATCACTTTTCTTTATTCATCTAGGTACCACATCATCGGGTCCTTCTAACAACACTTTCTTTCTTTAATTGTCTAGGTACCACATCGTTGGGTCCTTCCAACATAATTTCTCATTTTACTGACTAGGTACCACATCGTCGGGTCCTTTCAACAATAATTTCTCATTTTACTGTTGTGCTAGGATTTTGTGTAGTGATTTTAGGAACCATTACCATAAATCATCCGGCGACACTCTATGTGAGACTAATGGCGCTGAGGAGTAAATTCATTCTTACTGCACGCCCCTCAACCTCATATGTGACACCATTATGGTCTCACCCATACGACTTCACGCCCACCTGAGTAAAGCTGAATGAGATTTCAACTCGTGCATGGATGCTATCATGAGCCGACACTGTCGTCGTACCCCCGTGTGTTTCTTTCCATCCTCTACTTCCCCCTTTTTGTTCTATCGTGAGTCAATCGATAAACTTTCTTACCTGTCACTGTACACATACTCAGAGCACACATCAATAGTACTGCTAAAAAAAATTCCTCATATCATAATTCATTTCCTAATCGTTAAGCAAAACATAGATAATTGTCCATTGGATTCACGTCATAATCACCCGCATAATTCCATTTCCATATTTCAACATAATAACGACATTCATCATAAGATTTCACATGTGATTTCATCATATGAACTAGTCATGACTGCTCTAAATGGTCTCACTAGACCTTAGGAGTCATTCATCCAAACTATGTGTGCCAAAAAATAAAGTATGAAGTTTGATGTGGTATGGGAAGATTGCATTCAAGAAGAAGCTAGGGTTACCAACAGATAATCCTTGCTCAAAGAAGATGACCAAGCCTTGGCCACCCACACCAAGAGAGGAAGGAATCAATCCTACTTTAAGAAGGATAGTCACAAGGAGTCTCAACCTCCACAAATATTTCAAAAGAGAAGAGGAACTAATCAAAGAAGATATTACTCCTCATTCCAATGTTTCACTTGTCACAAAATAGGACATGTTGCTAAGGATTGTCCTCTAAGGAAGAAAAAGAGTTTCCACCTCAAAAGATATCAAGCACATCTAGCAGAAGATGATAGTGAAGAAGAAGAGGAAAGGACTCAAAAGAAAAGAGATAAGTAGAAGAAGAAGAAGATGAAGAAGAGTATGTTCTATTCTCTGCACTCTATGGGGAAGTAACACCTGGAGAAGATACATGGCTCATTGATAGTGGTGCTTCAAAGCACATGACAAGACAACAGAAGACTCTTTCAAAACTTGAAGAGAATACCTCTCCACAGAAGGTATCCATAGGAGATGACTATCAATGTCCTATCAAGGGAGTTGGTGAAGCAAGTTACAAGCTTGATTTTGGAACTCCATTGAAGATGAAGGAAACCTTATATGTACCAAGTTTGAAAAAGAACTTACTTTCTATCTCGGATTTAGAAAAGAAAGGTTATAGGGTTTCATTCATAGATGGGTAAGTACTCATATGGCCCAAAGAAAAATCAATTGAGGATGCAATTTTTATTGGTGAAGAGGAAGGATGTTTATACAGACTCAAGGGCCATCCAGAATCTACCCTTGTTCATGAAGCCACTAGCCCAAGTGAGCTATGGCATAGGAGGCTTGCTCACATTAACTACAAAGCACTACCTCATGTGAGCAAGGTAGTTATAGGATTACCAGACTTAAATATTGACCATGATGGCACATGCAAAGGATGTGCAAAAGGGAAGAATATCAAGAACCCATTTCCAAAGAGTGAAACAAAAACTAAGAGTACCTTGGAATTGATTCATTCAGATGTATGTGGACCAATTCCCTCCACATCATTGAGTGGATATGAATACTACCTTACATTTATTGATGACTATTCAAGAAATACTTGGATATACTTTCTAAAAAGAAAGAATGAAGTCTTTGGAAAGTTCAAGGAGTTCAAAGCCTTGATAGAAAATCATTCAGAAAAGAAGATCAAAATACTCAGGACAGATAATGGCGGAGAATATACTTCAAAGGATTTTGAAGTCTTTTGTAAAGAAGCTGGAATCAAGAGGGAACTAACCACTCCCTACAATCCTCAACAAAATGGTGTTGCGGAGAGAAAGAATAGAACCATTATGGAAGCAGTAAAGACAATGATACATGATCAAGACCTACCTATGTATCTATGGGATGAAGCAGCTAGGACAATAGTCTATGTGCAGAATAGACTATCTCATAGTGCTCTTGAGTTCAAGAATTCAGAAGAAGCATTCACAAGAAAGAAGCTTGAGGTAAGTCACCTCAAGATATTTGGATTCCAAGTATACATTCACATTCCAAAAGAAAAGAGGACCAATCTGGATCCTTCTGGTAAGAAGGGAATATTTGTTGGATATTGTGAAGCATCCAAAGCATTCAGAATTTACATCCCAGGATTCCATCATATGGAAATAAGTAGGGATGTGACATTTGATGAAGAATTAGCTCTCAAGAGATCTAGGAAGTTCCAGTATGAAGAAGTATATGAGGAAGATGCCCCTTCCAGAATTACAGAAGCTGTACCCACCCCTGAAGACCATGACATAATAGAACCACAATAACCCCCTACTCTAAGCATATCAAGAAATAGAAATCCAGCATGGGCAAGAGACATTATACTAGGAGAAGAAAAGTATGGAGCTCCTGAAGGCTCCACCAGATTGAGCAAGAAACCAAAGTCATTCTCCAACTATATGGCTTTGATGTGTGATCTTCTAGATCAAGAACCCACTAGTTATGAAGATGAATGTCATAAGAAAGAGTGGGTAGATGCAATGACAGAGGAGTACCAGTCAATAATAAAGAATGATGTTTGGGATATAGTTCCCAAACCAAAGGACAAGAGTGTGGTATCCTCCAAATGGATATACAAGATAAAGCATGTTGCGGATGGCGGTATTGGAAATATAAGGCAAGGTTTGTGGCCAAAGGATTCTCTCAGAAAGAGGGAATTGATTATGAAGAGACATTTGCACCAGTTGCAAGATACACTTCCATTATAATCATCATGGCACTTGCATCCATGATGAAGTGGGAATTACACCAGATGGATGTAAAGACAACTTCCCTGAATGGTGTGATTGAGGAGGAAGTGTACATAGAACAACCACAAGGATTTGAGGTGGAGGATAGAAGAACCCATGTATGTAAGCTAAAGAAGGCTTTGTATGGATTAAAACAAGCTCCTAGAGCTTGGTATGGAAGAATTGATAGTTTCTTGACAAGCTTGGGATTTACCAAAAGTAAAGTTGATTTTAATCTTTATCTAAAGGTTATGGATGATGAACCTGTCATATTGTTGCTATATGTGGATGATCAATTTCTGACAGGAAATGAGAAATAGATTATCGAGTGTAAGAAGAATCTCTCTTTAGAGTTTGAGATGAAAGATCTCAGATTGATGCACTACTTCCTAGGTCTGGAAGTTTGGCAAGGCCCAGAAGGAATATTTCTCAACCAGGGAAAGTATGCTGTGGAAATATTGAAAAGATATGATATGATGGAATGCAAAGCCATGGCCACTCCCATGGATTCCAACTTGAAGCTGTTAGCTGATGACTCTTCAGAGTTAGTGGATGTGACTCTGTACAGACAGATTATTGGGTCATTAATGTATCTGACGAATAGCAGGCCAGATATATGCTTTGTTGTGAACGCATTGAGTCAATAACTAGTAAAACCTAGGCATGTTCACTTGATAGCTGCAAAGCATGTGACGAGGTACCTAAAAGGTATGATAGATTTTGGTCTATATTATCTTGGAGATCATGACTTCAGATTGTATGGCTACATAGATGTTGATTGGGCAAGTAGTGTATCAAACAGAAAGACCACATCGAGCGGATTTTATTGTCTGGGATCTGCCATGATCTCATGGTTTAGCAGGAAGCAGTCTAGTGTGGATCTCAGCACAGCTGAAGCATAATATATAGATGCTTGCTCTACTAGTTGTGAAGCGATATGGATTCGAAAACTATTATCAAGATTGTTTGACTTAGATCTGGAACCCACTATGATCTTATGTGACAACCATAGTTGTATCAAGATGACAAAAAATCTAGTATTACATGATAAGTCAAAGCACATAGAGATGTGATATTTTTATATATGGGATATGGTGCAGAAAGGAGCTATCAAGCTCGAGTATGTGAGCACTGATGAACAAGTTGCTTATATATTGACCAAACCTTTGTCTTGAGTAAAGTTTGAGTATTTTCGAGACAAGATTGGTGTAGTTCAGAAGGACCCTCCTCAAAAGGGGGAGTGATATGGTCAATGATGATATTTGGATACTGGTATCGATATGGATACCTATATTGATGATGAGATTGCCTATATCGATGGTAAGATCGATGATGAGAATACCTGTATTGATGAGGATACATGTATTGATGATATGGATACTTGTGTCGATGATGAGGACACTTGTATCGATGATGAGGTTATCTGTTCTGATGATGAGGTCGATGAAGTGATACTTAGACTTTGTCTAAGAGGACTAGTAGGATTGCATAAGCCTTGGACTCATGTCCTAAAGTGATAAGGATTGATCATCTTGTAAGTGGATCAGGATTGCATCATCCTTGGACTCATGTCCTAAAGTGATAAGGATTAATCATCCTGTAAGTCGATTGGGATTGCATCGTCCCTAGACATAGTGAGATGTCTTAAAGTGATAAGGATTAATAATCTTGTAAGTTGATTTGGATTGCATCGTCCCTAGACATGGTGAGATGTCTTAAAGTGATAAGGATTAATCATCCTGTAAGTTGATTTGGATTGCATCATCCATAGACATGGTGAGATGTCTTAAAGTGATAAGGATTAATCATCCTGTAAGTTGATTTGGATTTCATTGTCCCTAGACATGATGATATGTCTTAAAGTGATAAGGATTAATCATCATGTAATTTGATTTGGATTGCATCGTCCCTAGACATGGTGAGATGTCTTAAAGTAATAAGGATTAATCATCATGTAAGTTGATTTGGATTGCATCATCCCTAGACATGGTAAGATGTCTTAAAGTTATAAGGATTAATCATCCTGTAAGTTGGTTTGGATTGCATCGTCCCTAGACATGGTGAGATGTCTTAAAGTGATAAGGATTAATCATCCTGTAAGTTTATTTGGATTGCATCGTCCCTAGACATGGTGAGATATCTTAAAGTGATAAGGATTGATCATCCTGTAAGTTGATTTGGATTGCATCGTCCATAGACATGAGAGATGTCTTAAATTGAGAGGGATTGATCATCACGTAAGTGGATAAGTATTATATCATCCTTGGACCTATGTCCTAAAGTGAGAGGGATTGATCATCCCGTAATAGGATCTTGTACATTGCAGAGTATGCTGCTATGTTGATGTTGTTGATCGAGAGGATCCAGATGTTGATCGAGAGGATCTAGATGTTGATCGATAGGATCCAGATGTTGATAGAGAGATCTAGATGACTGTGTTGTTGATCAAGAGGATCCAGATGTTGATCGAGAGGATCTAGATGATGACGATGTTGCTGATCGATAGGATCCAGATGTTTATCGAGAGATCCAGATGATGATGTTGTTGATCGAGAGGATCCAGATGACAATGTTGTTGATCGAGAGGATCCAGATGATGATATTGTTGATCGAGATGATGATGTTGTTGTAGTTGTTCGAGTGCTGCAGAAGATGAAGATCTAGTATTGAAGATCTTGAAGATGTTACAGTAACTGGTTGAGTTACTGATGATGTATGAAGAAAGCTTCCAATGATTTATAGATGTATCATGTATCATGTAGTTGACGACTCCTTGCTCCTGCAAATGTTGTTATAATATCCTTCTCGTTAAGGGGGAGTGTTGAAATATTGTAACTTCTAAGAATATTATATTTGTACTTTATTATTCCGGAGATGTTCCATTCCTCCGTGGATACCCTATTGTATATACGGAGATGTTTATTCCTCCGAGAGAGTGTGGTAACTAGGGTTATTAGATATCCCATGTGAGGTCAGCCCTGAGTTAGCTGTTTAGGGGTTATTAGACTCTCTTAGGAGAGGTCGGCCCTGTTAGGGTGAAAATTCAGTTAGGAGTAGAGTATAAATAGAGGAGGTGTGTTCCTCATTTATCTCATTCATTCACTCGTGATTGGTGCATAGGAGAGAGAGAGGTATGCATAGGAGGAGAAGGAGCTCTTGTTTGGGGACTACATCTTGTATTGGTTGAGTCTATGTTGTGATTGTGTTTCTTTCAATGATCTTGCTTGTGAAATTAGGCTAAACTTAACAAGAAGAGGATGTGATTCAGATATGAAACTGATATTTGGTTATAAAAAACTATGATCTATGTAGTTTATGGTGCACTGTTCTCCCTAAAAGATCCTAGGTGCATTCACTAAAAAATCTTGCTCCTTCTAGTTGATCTCTTCTAAAACTAGCTCCAAATGCACTGAAACTATAGCCTTCTTCTCTAGATGATTGTAGATCTTCAACTGTTGAATGATATGGATCTGAAAAGTAGCAATATCACTCTTTGGATATGAATACTAACTGACTGGAACACCAAAGGCCTTGGGGCTCATCTCCCAAGAAAAGAGTTGAGGCACATCTCTCAACCAATGAGTAGCAATAGATCTCATACAAATTTCTCAAATGATCAAAAGTTCTGAGAGGGAGTTGGAAACATCAATTTATAGATGAGATAGCTTGATTCTCAATCCAACCACACGTGTGGAAGAGGTAGGGTGCATTCCTTCAGAGGAATGGCAACTTCCTGCTTTACAAAACTTTCCTGCTTTTGCTTCCTTTCACTGAATTTGTCAAGTGCGCCCTTCTTAGCCTTTTCTAGATGTTGCTTGCTTTTCAACTGACTACTTTTCTAAGCTTTCCATCTTTTTACTTTCCTACTTTGTGCTTTTGCCTGTTTTATTCCTTCTTTTGATAGTTTCCTTTTCTCTTGTTGCCTTCTTTCCTTCATTTAATTCCTTGATTTTTCTAAGCTTTCCCACTAAGGCAAGAGAGGTCCACATTGAACCTATTGCACCCTCCTATCCATGTCATCATCAACTTGCCACCAAAATTTATTAGTAATGATGCATTTATTAATAAAAAATAATTCAAATCTGAATATAATTAATTATTTAATACTTAATTAATTCCTATAGTATTTTTCCTCAAAATTTATCCCCATTAATTTAATGCTAATTCAATTAATTTCCTTAGATACTTAGTTTTGGGATTAATCTCTTTATGGGGGGGCCACCTTATCCATTTAATCACCCAAATACACCCTTAGGCATATTCCATAAGATAATTTCCACATTCACCCATTAATTAATTAATTAATTCCTTGGTGACATAGGCCAACATCATCCCCATGGACCAAAGCAAAAATTGGTGACAAGACAAAATACTACTCAAAAACACCTAATGACACCAACTTCCTCAATCATAAGTCAATGATACTATCATGAGGCCATGTATGCTTTAGTGGCGGAAACCTTCTTATCCCTAGATAGCTAGAATATTTTTTTAGGGCCTAAAGTTCAAGTCTCCTCCCTAACCATGTCTAAGGCCCCAATTCCCCAAGACATGGATACATAGCACCATGGATACCAATTCCAATGTATTGATTTGAGGCATTAATGGATCTACATGAATTAATAGCTTTTGTAGGTCCAAAGGCAAGGCATTCTTCCAGAAAACATCACTCACAAGGCCCTAAGACATGTACTTATTGCTCAAAACCACATAATGGAACTAGCATATTCAATCATATGTCAATGATACCCTTAGGAGGCCCTCTTTGGTTGGAGGAGGAAACCTTCTTAACCATGGCTAGAAGCATCGTTTATGTCCCGAGGTTCAGTTCTACTATATTGGCCATGTCGAAGGCCCTAGAAACATAGTAATGAAAGCTATATCTCATTAAAAAACCTCATCAGGGCACCCAAATATCAATGGACACCAATATCGTCATTAATGGGACTATGTAGTGGTTTGAGGTATCGATCATGACTTAAATGCATATTTTCTATTAGTTTTCAAAATAAGCAACAAATTTTGTATAAATTTAAAATAATAATGATATAGTCATGTATATCTCTTCAAGGCCTTTCCAATAAGTGAAATAACTCCAAAAACTGATGCCTGGATAGGAAGTTATGACCAAAATATTAAAGCACATTTTTTAATTATAAAAGTGCGCGCGCATGCTTTTAGAGTGCATGTGCATTCTTGTGCATGCCACAAGTGTGCACGCACTCCTACACGTACACTCTTTTTTTCAAATTTGAACAGGGGCGGGAAATTGTCCGTTTACTAACTAGGTAGGTTTGGATTTAGGTTCGGGTTTCCAAATATGCTGCTGCAGTATGCAAATTGATGAAATCTTCTCATTTTCAGGTTATCACTCTATACCTTCATTTTTTACATTATTTTCCGATAATCTACAGATATCTATTGTTAATAAAATTACAGACCCACCTAAAGTCAACTGTGTAGATTGCATATATATAATTCTTTTTAAAAAGTAATATTGTTTAGTGTTTTTAATATATTTTTCACTTGACATATACCAAAATCCTAAAAAGCATGACTCTTTTGTTTCTACTATAACTTTTTTTCTCCTTATGCAGTTTTTACCAAAATTATACTGTGCACTAGAACACAAAGAGACCTATGATCTAAAAAAAAAAATGTTTGATATGTTAAGACCCCTTTAGGCTGCACTAACAAAAGGCCTTCTCATTTCAAAGATAAGTTGAATTTAGTAATTAAAAAAAATATAAAATTAAGAAAATAAATTTTGAAAAATAGTCATGCACTAAATCTATGTTTTCTTTACATCTCTACAAATTTTTGTAGCAAAATTCCATCACTAAATAGGTACTACAATGTTGCACTAGCAAAGACATATACACTAAATTTTGCATGAAACTTAACATACCAATGTTGGGAAAACACAAATTTCACCTTGTTACACATAATTTAAAAAAATAAAAATTATATATTTGGAAAGCTAATTAATTTCTCTACATTTCATGCATTGCCGCCAATGTGTCATGAAATACCAACATTAGCTTGAACCAACCCTCTGATAACGATTCTTAATAATTTCTTTTACAAATAATCAATTATAATTCATGGTGGCATCTACTTTAATTGTTGGTTTGGAACTCCTCCAGCTGCGTGCTGCACTTCTTATGACGCTCTTCGGCCTTGGAGACACGCTGTTGCAATTCTTTCACTTCTACCGATTTGATAACCTGAGCAACTGGGGGCAACGTTCGCATCGACACCTTTAGTGTTGCCAGTTTCCCTTCCGCTTCTTATTGAAGCTTGGTCAGCTGTTCTAACTACTCGTCCTGAACGATGCTGCCCCAAAACCATGCAGTCGCTACAGTGATCTTTGTCGCTTCCTGTTCCAACTCACCCATCTGTGTTGCCAACTCCTCGATGGTGTGTTTCCGTTCATCTACCTGCTCTTGTGGTGTGCTGGGTTTATTCAGAGTTGCTAAATCCACATTGTCACGCTGTAATTGGGTGATGACAGCCCCAAGTCCCTGCGCTTGCTCGACCAGATCCAACTGTGCAATGGGATCTGGTACGTTCTGACATGCTTCAGAGACTGCTGCCAACAATTGCACTCTACTGTCCCAAATGGTGGATTTATCCATTGTCAACCTGTCTTGATATTTTTTCAAATCCTCAGTTTCTCGAGCCTTCTCAGCACTCAGCTGCTCTAGCTTATCCTCCAAATCGTCGACGACCTCCCGTTCTGCTACTGCCTTTCCCTTTAATTCTACGACCTCTTGTTGGGCCACTGCCTCGCTTTCCTACAATCATAGAAACTGACCACTAATCTCCTGTATCCTATCCGTCATTTTTTGGTTGGAAACCGCCTGCATATCTGTCAACTCCTTTGTGGACAACCCATTGATGTGAACGAACAAAATTTCTAATTACTGCATTAAGGTGTGGAGAGCCTCGTTGTCAGTCACAATCGCATTTGGGGGAATGTTCACATTTCGAACCCGTGGCTCAATGATAATTGTGCCAACTTCCTTCCCAGTTGCTACCTCCAGTAGTTGCTTTAAAACAATATCACATAAAGAATCAAGGCGAACATTTACCTCCTTGAAACCAACTTCTGCCTGTGTCGTCATCGCTCGAGCTGCCACATTTGTTGCATTTGTTACAACCACTATAAGTTGTCCCAATTGCGCTTTTGTCGCTGGGGAGGCCCCATTGATCATGCCATACTCATAGAGAGCCTTCATTCTTCCCTCCTCAAGCTCATGGTCTATCTCATCGTTCGTGGGCATCTTCGTTGATTCCTGATCCGAGTCATGGTGACTCTGTTGGTTCTGCGTGGGTAGTGGATCCTATGGACCCGTTGCTGGTGGTCTCGCCATGATATCTTCCATACTAACTAATTCCTGCCATTCTTCAGGCCAATCGTTTATGATGTCGTCCAGCTCCTCATCGGATAATTTGTAGTGTGTCAACAACCATTGCTTCATGGGGTCACACCGTGCTTGCACATGAATAGCGTAAGGCCGAATCGCAAACTAAGCAATCTGCTTGTATCTTTCCGCGGCGTCTTCAGATAAGAGAGGCACTCTCATCGCTGCTACCTGTAATGTCTCCCAATAGAGCCAAAACTGCATTGCGCATACCTTAAGGTGGCCAGGTTCTTGAACCCACCACAAGTTCTGATAGCGCGCCCCCTTACAGTCTTTAGCGACATCAAATTCCATCCCTTGGTAGGTGTCAGGCTCCTTCCATGCTACAAGCGCGATCAAAAGTAGGAGCCGACTGTACGTGAATGCTCCCTTCCCATCTTGGATAGGTGCTGCGTCTTTTGCCAACTAGTTCAAAAAGAAGAGTGACTAGTTCATCTATATGCCTTCCACGCACTATTCCACACACTCCACAACCCCCAAATTACACTGGTTGTGTCGATTCTTCCCGACCACTTTGGAACACAGTATCTTTGCTTTGATGAGGAATGCCCTATCATTAATACTTCCAGTGTGGTAGGCACGACCGTCACGTTCCAATCCATAGCACTATACCAACTATGTTGCCTGCTTTTTATCATTATCCTTCCCTCTGAAGTATTGAGAAGGGTCCACTCCATCCTTCGACAACCTGGTGATCTCAACAATTAAATCGACAGTGACTGTAATTGATATGTCCAGCCACAATGTTCCACCGTGGAAGCAGGCCAATAACTGTTTCACACACGATTTGACCTCTGGAAATCACCCAAAATGTGGCATGTTGATAAGACCGATCAATCCCACTTTGTCCAACCCATGCGCCCAATCTTGCGGAATCAACTTGCCGCCAATTTCTGTCCCTGACACATAGGGGTCCGTCGTAATCTTCTTGTACATCAGCATGTTGTGGTCGTCATATTTCATGTGCATCAATGCCGACACAATATCTACAGAGAATTCCATTCCTTCTGGTAGCACTGGCATCCACACTAGGTATTTTTTATTTTTAGTGGGATTTCAGGTTGGCATACCAAGCCGACAGGGGGTACATACCCATGGATATCCGTAGTAGATTTCCTTTCCCAAGCAGCTGAATATTCAACCCCGTGGCTCAATTGTCCCACCTCCGCTGGGACCTCCTCCACAATAGTTGTGGATGATCTTAGCTGTCATTTTCTCTACGGGGATTTGGACTACAGGCCCCCCCTCTGCTTCTTTTGGATGAATGATGAACCAACTGGCATGCTGGTGACCTCTTCTTAAATGCTCATTGGATGAGCTGGTGACTCTACTCCACTTGAAACTTTGACCACGCATTCACTCAGAATGCCGCACCAGGGCCCCTCTTGGCTCAACAGTTCCTAACCCTCCAACACAACTTGCTGCTAGCAAACACACAACACTTAACTTATAAACTCGATGCAACACTGAACTATACTTCTCGCTCTTCACAATGGTCCCTTCCGACTAGAGTCTGCCCCTTCTTACAGTGTCGAATTGCATCCTTAACCATCATTACCAAATCAAACCATTCATCATGACCAAATCATGCCTTAATTACCCAAATCCACCGTCAATTCTGTCAATCCAACGGCCAGATCCACCATTAATGCTGATCATTTCAACAAGCGTCGCTAATTAACTGTCTTTAATTCCTTACATTTATTGTCGATTTGACCAGGTCGCGACCCTACGGCTGTCACGGCCCAGCGCCTAAGATGCGGTACAAGTGTTCCAACTTGCACATTCTATCCCTGCTGGTGTGCCATCCTACCACCTAGAATCCTGCACTATTTTTATTTCTCGATGTGACTCAGGCATCGCGCTACTCTGAGCCTGTCTTGTAGGGCTTCAACCTGCTACCATTGACCAACTTTGGGAGCATCGCTCCATCTAACCACTAGATTTGTACTGCACCTCCTGAATTTATGCTACTGATGCGATATGGACCAAGCCAATGCATCTGTAACTTCCCTGGATGCTTCATGAACTTGCTGTCATACAATATCACCAAGTCACCTTGCTGAAACTATGTATTTTTTATATGGCGATCATGCCAAGCTTTTTGCCGATCCTTTTCCACGCGCTCGTGAAAACCTGTGATAAAGCGGTCTTCCTCAAGTTGTACCATATGCTCCAGTTTCTCTGCCAATGTTTCCTCATCATTCATGCCTGTCGCTGTCGCTATGCGCAGACTCGGAACAATGTACTCCATAGGAATAATTGCCTCTTTCCCATACACCAATTTGAAGGGTGTCTGGCCCGTCAACCTTTTACAAGTGGTGCGATATGCCCACAAGACTGTTGGAATATTTAAATCCCAATCATCGCGTTTCGCATTACAAACCTTGGTCAACACATTCTCCAATACTTTGTTGAAAGCTTCCACTGTGCCATTTTCCTGCGGATGATATGGCGTACTCTTCTTATGTTGTATCTGAAGCTTTGTTGTTAATGTGATGACTATGCGATTGATGAAATGACTACCTTGATCGCTCATCAATACCTTCGGGAAGCCAAACCAAGTGAAAATGTTGTCAAACAAGAAACGCGCTGCTGTTGCAGTGGTGCAATCTACAATTGGTGCAGCCTCCGCCCATATTGTCAAATAATCTGTCGCTGTGATTATGTATCGTGCACCAATACATTTCCCAGGTGGGTTGATAGGTCCCACGAAATCCACTGCCCATTTATCAAATGGCTGCAGTGTCACTTGATGTATTAGTGGCATCTCATCCCTCCTGGAGGGATTTCTAGTTCTTTGACAGACATCGCAGGTCCACGCATAATTAGTCGCATCATTGTGAAGAGTGTGCCACCAAGGCTCTGTGAAAAGCACCTGCCTGGAAGTCACACGACCTCCATAGTTCCCACCTACCACTCCTACGTGTGCTTCCGACAAGATCTTCCCTTCCTGATGAGACAGGACACAGTGCCTCAAGATCTCGTCTAATCCCAATTTGTACAATTGTCCTGCGATCAACTGGAAATCTACAGCCTTAACCACCAGCTGCTTCTTATGACTTGTGGTGAACCCCTCTGGTGCGGTTCTTGTCGCCAAAAACTAAATGATTTCTTCATAGTAGTCATCAACTATTCAACCTTGAATAGTTGCACATCTGGAAACCCATCCTCAATGTTAGTTGGTTCTTCCCCTATCTCAATCCACGACAGATGATCTGGCCTTGCACTCAAGCGGCCTGGATTCACAATCACCTCAAAATCAAACTCCTGAAAGAGAAGTAACCAACGACATATCTTCCCCCCCAACATAGGCTTATTAACCAGATACGTCAAAGCAGAATGGTCATTCAACATCTTGAAGTGACCTCCCAATAAGTAGTGCCTAAACTTCTGCAGTGCATATACCATCGCCAAACCTTCCCTCTCTATAGTGGTATAATTCCTCTCTGCAGATGACAACTTCCGACTCGCAAAAGCAATCGGATGATCCAGAGCTCCTTCCCCTGGTTGTGCGAGCACTACTCCTAGCGCGATCGATGATGCATCTACATGGACATGGAACTCCTTGCTCTAGTCCAGAAATACCAGTATTGATGCTGAAGCCATCTTAGCCTTCAGTGTCTTGAAACTGACTTGACATTTTGGGCTCCATTTAAATACCGCATCCTTTTCCAACAACTTCTCCATCAAGGTCGTGGTCATTGCATAACCCCGGATGAACTTGCAATAGTACCTGGTGTGTCCCAACATCGCTCTCAACTACTTGAAGTTGGTAGGCAGTGTTAGGCTCAGAATGAGCTCAATATTTGCTGGGTTGACCAATAATCCCTACTTGCAAACAATGTGACCCAGTAATATCCCAAATGGTGCACAGAAGATGCACTTTTTCAAGTTCAATGATATTTGATGTTGTCGACAGTGCTCCAACATTAGTCGCAGATTCGCCAGATGATCGCTGATCAATCCATAGACTGTCCAATCATCCACGTACAGTTGCAAAAACTTCTGAATAAAATACCTGAAAGCAGCAACAACGACCTGAGAGAATATTGCAGGTGCATTCTTCAGCCCAAACGGCATCACCGTGTACTGAAAACAACCCCATTTTGTCACAAATGTTGTCTTGTGGCGGTCCTCTTTCGCGATTATGATCTGGTGATAGATAGAGAACCCATCCATGAAATAATACATCTCTTGGCCACCCATGCCATCCAACACCTCATCAGTGAACGATGTCGAAAATGGATCATGCAGACATGCGTCTTTCAGCTTCCGCAAGTCGACACAAATTCACACTTCTCCCGTCTTCTTATCCTGCACCATCATATTACTAATCTAGTATGATTCCTTAACCAGTTCAATAATTCCAGCATCTTGCATGCGATCAAGTTCAACTTTGACCCATTCCTTGTGTCGTGGATTCAGCTGATACGATCGCTGCCTTATTGGTTTTGCATATGGTTTCAACGGGATCTTCTTCTCCCACAGATCCCCCAACATTCCCTTCATCTCTGAAAACTTCATAGGGAACAAATATTGGAACCCATGCAATAGGTCGGTGACCTTCGCCATCATGTCATCATCCCAGCAGTCGCCAACATTCACAAAATTTGGGTTCGATTCTGTCCCAATGTTGAATTTTTGGAGCTTCAGCAGCTAACTGATCGGATCTATCGGTGCATTAGGAGCTACCAAATTGTGACTGCCTTTTGATTCTGGAATATTGAAATTCAGTGGATCATCACCATCCTCTGGCCTTCCAGTGATATTATAACATTCCATCATCGACTGCATCTTACTGTGCGTATGCGGATCCGTAGGATATGCCATTGGAACAACCTTCAGAACAACATCGCGAATGAGCTGCAAAGCATTATGGACATCTGGGTTGGCATCTGCGAAGCTGAAAATATGAGTAAAACAAACTATCAACTCTAACCAAGTGGTAATATCCCCTCGCAATTCAACTGCAATATACCATGAGCGCGGAATTTCATCCAAAGTATGGATAAAAGCATGGACCCATTCATCCCTTGGTCGCGAAGCCCACAAAGTCTGACATTCCATCAGATCACTGCGAGGGTCATTCTTCCCATCATACCTTCCGGTGTGGTATATTTTCGTGTCGCCGAAACGAACCATCATCAACCCTCGACACTGTGACCAATTAGTAATTGACTTTTTATGGGTCTCCCACCACCGTGCTGGAGTATCCTTTAGCGCCTCCTCCAACGCCAGCAACCGCTGTGTTTCTGACACCTTAGCTTCAAATGCGACCATAAAGTCAGACTAGCTAGGCAGTCCTTCATACACCGGCAACTCAACAGTTTCAGTCGCAAAATGCCGCAGCAACTGGGTGATCATCCCACACTTTCGGAGCGATACCTCATGCAGGAGATTCTGCCAATTCTCTAAAGAATCATCCGAATCGAAAGACGCAGAGCTGGAGCTGTGCCAACCAAGTTATCCACCAGCAGTCGGATGGACGTAACTTCTAAAATGTTGTATGCATGATCCTCTTCCAACTTCATCCTTGATAAGTTCAACATATCGTCGCCCCTCATCCGGATCCAATGGTGCGATGACGTGGAGATCATGATTTTCAAAGGCCATCATCTGCTTCTTAAAATTAATGACTGTTGCACTGTCATTATCCCATCCAATCCCCAGCAATGCGGGATAGGAGATTACACCTTTGACAACCTCACTGACATCAAAATCTGCATATGCCTTCATCCCCTCAATATCCAAAACCAGGTGTGGAACTCTCCCAATTTGTGTCACCTTGGTCTGATTAGCCAATCACAACTGTACAGGAGACCAACTCAACATTGGGCTCCCCATCTTTTGCCATGCTTGCTTTGTCAATATGTTAGCATCAGAGCCGACATCCAAAATAAATCAATCAACCTTGTAGTCCCTAATCTGGACATTCATGTGCATTTCCTTGCTCTTCTTCTTCCTTTTCAAGGAATTCACCACGGACTCCCTCCATCCCCTAGTCAGTCAATACAACAAACTCTCGAGCTCAGCAAGTGCATCAAGATCGCGTGCCAGTGATAAATAACTTTCAAAGAAGTTTTGCAGAGTGCCATACTGACGCGATGGTCCAGCTTCCGAAGTTGAATCAAAAGCTGGGGGAATTTCATAAACAACTGGCTTATCATGATCTTTGTCCATCACATTAGGTGCTTGAAAGAATGAGTCATGCTCGACATCAATGTCAAACTGCACCTTTTTCTTCCCAGCCATCCAGATCAGAGGATGCCAAACATATTTTCCTATTGTCACACCTCCGCGAGTGATAACAGCAACAACAACATCTTGTATCCTCGACTCCGCTGAAATTGTCGTGACAGTTGGTCCTTAATTCTGGTTTGGCGACGGGTTCGCAGGTTGATTCACATTCTGGTTGACGTTCTGATTCGGACATTGGTTCTGGTTCTATGGATGATTCTGATTTGACACCTAGTTCCGATTCTGCAACTACGGTATATTTCCTTCCTGCCACCGTGCAATCAACTGTGGACAGTTTTCAACAGTGTGACCAGTAACAAAACAAAATGTACACTGTGTCTGCAATTGTGGGAAATATCTTTGGTAGTGCCCCAACACTCCACAATTGTAACATTGGAAAAGTTCACGACCTCATCCTCCTCCGCGACCAAAGCCTCCACCGTGTCCTCCCCGGAATCCTCCAAGGAATCCCCCTTGCTGTTGATACTATGGTTGAGGAAACTATTGCTGCATGGGATTCGGTTGCAACTGAATGCCTTGTCCTGGATGAAAGTATTGTGGCAGTTGAATGCACTGTAGCTGCTGAACATACTATGGCTACTACGTAGCCATCGATGTCTAAGTATATTATGGCATAAACTATTGTGGTACAAACTGCATCTGCGGTTGAGGTAGCGGTTGGGCTACCTGTGGCTGCGGTTATGGTTGTTGTACATCACACTAATCATCCTTCATATAGAATGCATCATACATTCTCTCCTGAAGCAAGCCATAGGCACAACAATCCTTGTCTTCATGTCCCACGGATTTGCAGAATGTACAATACAATCTCATCGGTTTTGTGACCATATTCTGCATATATTGACACTCTTCATGTCGATGCCCATATACCTGGTAGATGCGACACCATGACATACCTCTGCCACTCAATGGGTTTGACATTGCAGATACCAGATAGTTGCGGAAGTCTAGGAAGCTATCCTTAGTATTCCCTTTTGCATGACATCGCGTACACCAAGCTCCTTCACAATGTTCCTTACCCTTCTTAAGGTCTTGCAACTGTATTGTTAAGTTGGCCAGCTCTGTCTGAATCTGTGACATGCCCGCTGCGTTTTCACCAATCAGTGAAGCTTCTAACCGCATTGCAATCTCCAGATCTTCACTCGATGTTGTAATGTTTTGTTGCATCAGCGGTAGTCGAATGTGAGGTAGCAATGCCGCGATGAACCATTCTTTGTGTTGGACATCGCTCATGTCAAAGCTAACCCTTGCCATCAATGTTTTGAACCATTGGTCAAAATCCCACACAGTTTCATTGGGATACTGCTTAATCTCTTTTAGTTTTGTAATATAGTGCACTTCAGATTTGGGTTTTTTGAACTCTACAATCAATCCTTTTCTGACTTCTTCCAATGCCTTCTCTGGGGTGCCTGCGGGAACTTAAACAAACTTCATAAACCAGTCCAATGCGTGACCTCGAAGAGTTGTCTCCAATTGTCCTTTCTTGGCCTTATCATCAATAATTTTCTTAATAGTCCATACTGCTTCACATAAGAACCAATGGTGCTCGGGATTATCTGTTCCATTTCCATGGAACAACGACAACTTTGCTTCTTCGCCCTCCATCCTGGGCTTCCTTCCTACAGTCACCGAGCTACTAGCAATCAAGTTCTGTTGACACAATGAACACGGTGGTGTTAAAGTTGTATTTCTTCCTGGTTGAGAGATAGTGAGCAGAGGTGTGGGCACGTTGCTGTTGGGGGTTGGTCCTGCTTCTATCCTGGGCATAACCTGGTTTTCCTTGTCGGCACTATGAGGTCGCTTTGTCCCGTGTGGTATTCCTTCGCAACTTTTCATTTCGATCGCAACAGGACCTTCTCCTTTCCTCTGCCTCTTTTCCTATCGAAACCTTGCTCCTCCCCTTGTAAGACCACTCTCTTCCTCAGCTTCCTTCACAGTCTCATCATAACTTGCACCCATCTACCGCGTATCATTCCATGTACTTCCCCCCCTGCTGTCACAGTATCCACATCCTCTTCCCACCAGGTTTCTACGGGTCTAGGTGCATCTTTAGTATGCCCTTTTCGCAAATGAGCATCTTAATGGACAACTGTAGTGACAACAGACACTAGGTTTTTTGGACCCAAAAAACGATAGCCAAAAAGTCGGATTTTCTACATTTTGTGGTCGACTATCGAACAACCACAGTAATTTTTTAACGTCAATCCAATTTCGGATCAAAACTAACGGCTCGAACTTCGTCGGTTATTCGACCCTTCTGGCAGTCTGTTAACCGACGTCCCTCACAACCGAAAAGTGTTTGGATCCGATGTCTTTGGCCATCGGATCTATAGCATAGCCTTCATTTGTTTTTCACTGTGGTGGTCAGAACACCAACGTCCCTCACAGCCGAAAAGCGTTTGGATCCGACATCTTTGGCCGTCGGATCTATAGCATAGCCGTTAGTTTGTTTCACTGTGGTTGTCGAAAAACCGATGCCCCTCACAACTAAAAATGGCTTGGATCTGATGTCTTTTGCCGTCGGATCTATGGCATAGTCGTCGGTAGTTTTCATTGTGGAGGTTGGAAAACCGACATATCTCACAACTGAAAATGGCAAAGCACCGACGACTTGTGACGTTGGAGCTATGGCAACGTTGCCGGTTTTATGCACTATGGAGGTTGGAAAACCGACATTTATCCCACTTGAAAATGACTGAGCACCGACGTCTTTGGCCGTTGGATCTATGGAGAGAGCGTCGGTTTCTTTGCGATGGCCATCGGTTATCCGACACCGGTGGAAAATTTAAAAAAAAAAAAACATTAATGTTTTGAAGTGTTTGTTGCTACAATTCCTCTTTTTTTTTCTAGTACACCCTCGGAGTCTTGAACTTTGTGAAGTAATGTTTAAACGACCATTGCCTTTCATTGTCCAAATTAAGGTCTATTATAGCCTTCCTACTTCATTGCAAATACCAAGTTGTACCATGCCTGAAGTTGTCCCGTGCCTCATTCTTGTTCAAAGCCAAATAAGTTTAAATTATTATTATAAAATCATTTATAAATTATATATGATTTTAATATAATAATTTAACTTTACCTTTATAATAAAGTTGAAAATATTTTGCCAAATAAGTTTAAATTATTTTTATAAAATCATTTATAAATTGTATATGATTTTAATATAATAGTTTAACTTTACCTTTATAATAAAGTTTAAAATATTTTCTAATTATTATAATAGTCCATTATTTAAAAGGTGTCTTTTATTATCAAACTTGAAACGACAACTCTAAGTGTTCACTCCAAGCTAAAACCATACTTAGCATTATTTAATATTCAAGCTATCAAGTCAAGTAAAGGTGTAGAAGAATTGATTGTAGCAAAATAAAATAAGGAAAAGATTGGGGATAAAGGTCGAGCTTGTACAAGAAACTCATTAAAAAATGGAAAAGTTGTAATGTATATATGTTGCAGTAGTGAGTGGTGGTGTTGTAGAAGATGACACTATAGAAGAGAGTGGTGTTACAATGGTGGATTTGCAAGGAGATGATATTTAGTTAGATGTAGTAGTGGAATATGCAAATGTTAACGTCTTATTCCCATAATGTGTAGTGTGTTGATATCATTGCAGATGAATTTGAAAGTGCAACAAAAGAAAACAGAGTGGATAAAAGGAAGGATTCCTGCAAACACAAACCACTATGTTACGCGAACTTCTTTCAGGGATTTGTTACATTTGCTTCTAAGATCTTTCATCGCTTTGTTACAAGAATATTTTTGACCTAAAAGTACACTTGATAGGTTTGTATTGAACAGATTTCCGTGGAAATCCTCTTTATGTTCATTCTCAAGTGACTCGATATTAACAATTTCGATTATCAAAAGGGGATACATAATGTTAAAAAAGGAAAATAAATAAAACACATAAAGGGATACGTAAAGTTGATAAAGGAAAATAAATAAAATATATAATTTGCATCGAAAGAATAACCGGGTACGAACTAAACTGAGGAGATTCGAACCTATGACCTATGTCTAGTCCTAAGGCTACCAACTTCAAGCCTGACCTTGTCAATCAATTCCCATCGCCATTTACTCTCATACGAAGTCTCACAATCGTTTCTCTCGACACCCAATACTCTTCAGTCATTCTGCATGCATTTCACTATGCAAGAGTCTCAGATTCATTTCGTTTTTCCTAAATTAGTGTCTCAATTCAATATGACCCACGGCCACCGTCCAAGGAGTGTTGCCAACAGTCTTGAGTTTCAGCCTGGAAACGGTGACGATTCATGGTATTATGTTTCCCTTCAACTGCAATATGGAAAACTCATAGTCCACTACGAAGGTTTGTCTGACAAATGTGATTGTTTGGGTCATGCTGAATCGAGAAACCGAAACCATCACATTTGTCAGACAATCCTTCGTATGAGAGCTTTGAGTTTGTCATATTGCAGCCGAAGGGAAACATAATACCATGAATCATCACCATTGCTAGGATGAAACTCTAGACCGCTGGAAACACTCTTCGGACGATAGGCGTGGGTCATGCTGAATTGAGAAACTAATTTAGGGAAAGCGCAGAGGGGATTTGAGACTGTTGCATAGTGAAATGAATGCATAATGAATCAAGCAAGGTGGTAACTCGTCGTCTCCCACTATGAAATGCATGCAGAATGAATCAAGCTGCTTGAAGGTGGTCTCCCATTGTCAGTTGCACTTCAAGCTTGAAGGTGTTAGCCTTGGGACTAGACATAGATCGTAGGTTCGAATATCCTCATTTAAGTTGCAGCCATAAAAAATGATGAACATTGACAACATGAAGCATGTTTCTAATTGTTGTTGGTGTATGCTAGATTAGTTGCAAGTATCATGCTTCAGAAGCCAGGATTCAATGGTAAATAGACCATTTTGGAAGGGTTCAATGTGAGGTTAAGGATATTGACTCCAATGAAATTAAAGAGAAGGTTAAGGATATTGATTCTAGTGCATCATTTACTCAGCCTTTGAAGTTTTGGAAACTCAAAAATGGTTATGATGAGCAACCAAACATCACAACAAGCTCCAAGAAATTGTCAAAATTTAGATGACACGCTACTGGGTTGTAGAAAGACAACATCATAGCCATTCATTGAGCTCCTCTCTATTTCGATAATAATTTAATATTCTCTACTGAACAGGTCCAACCACGTGAAGGTGGAAGCTCTTATGGCCCCTCCCCCCCCTCATATCACTCTCAATTCCCCATACCCAATGCATGTACTTGAAAAAACAAATACGTGCAAATTCATCCATATTTCATCATGAAATTTCATCTACCATTCATTCAATAAAGCCTAACATTCATTAAACCATTGTTTCATTCAATCAACACATTCATACAATAAAATATAACATTCAATAAACCATTCATTCATTCATTCATTCAACACATTCATTCAATAAAAACTGACATTCAATAAAGGTAACAATTTACTACACTGAATCATTAAACCATTAAACCATTCATTCATTCATTAGGCCAAAAATCATGGACGATATATTATTATCAAAAATAATTAAACGAGTACATTTTTCGAGTCACTTCTTTTTACTAGCAGTTTTTCTTCTCTTCATAATTGATAAATAATCTCTAAGAGGAGCATCCACCCCTGGAATTTCTGTTCCAGTTCTTGGTTCTTCATCAGGCGCTTGTGGTGATGTTTGTGGAAAGGGGTTTGGATTTGCTGCAACAATGTGAAAATGTTACATCGTTGTATTTTGATATTGTAATGACAAGTATTTCATTTAAAAAAAACATTACAAAGGTGTTTTTTTACCTGGCATGGCCACATCATGTAGTTCATGTTCTTCTCTAGGCTCAACCTGTACAGTTTCACCGTCTACATGCTCTGCAATTGAAATATGGTGAACTACAATTAATGTTCACCATTTGCAATGCTATACATAAAATTTTAGCATATGAATAAATTCATTACCAGGAGTAGAAGCATGATCTTCGTTTTGTTGTTCTCCCTCCTCGACATTAGGGGGGTCATTGCTTTCCTGCTCAAAATAGAGTCAATATTGTTTTTCAGGTATTTATAACGAATAGATTGCACAAGCGGTTAATATTCAATAAAGTATATAGATTCTATTTACCTGTGCACCAGATGGATTGGTACCAGAAGACTGTGTTTGGCCAGTCAAGATTTTTCGTCGTTCAACAACAGATCCAAAGCCTTCCTTGAATCCAAGCTTCATGTCTTCCTCAATGGGTTGTTCATTTAATCGTTTGGCCTACATATTTGCATAACGTCGTTAATTAACATTTTCCGGTGCAATAAAATGAAAAAAAAAATTGCAATTTATTATTTGCATGCATTATTGGTTTATTGAAACTTACAAATCGTGCCGCGAAATTGGAATAACCACTAGGCCCAAGCTTGTGCTGACCTATTTTTTCAACTCTTTCCTTTGTGGCATTTGATGTTTCTGGCAGCCTATGCAAGTGTTGAAATACGTTAGATGTTCCAAGTTCAACATAGAAATATTCAATAATAATAAGGTTTTGAATTACATTGCGGAAAGTATTACAGACCTCCCTGTGCCTAGTGTTATCTTTCCTTCTCTTCTATGAGCCCTCTCCCTTCCATCATCCACAAGAGCTCTCCACTCCATTGGTGAAATCATTGGAGGGAACTCATACTTAGGGTTTTTTTCAAGGTGTTTCCTATATTGGTCTCGGACAACCTTCACACGTTGACAAGCCTTTTTCATGACCTCAACTTTATTAAAGGTTTTGTCGCCGAACAGGCCAACCAACTGATGCATGAGTTCATCTTTTAAACATTTCCGTTGCTTATCCCACCTTTCTCAGATGGTGGTCCTGAATATCTCCAAGCACGCATCATTCATTTGTTTATAGAAAATGTCATTTCCTATGAAACAATCATGCCATGATCATAATTAGTTGAAAGAAAACGTTTTATCGGCATATTACAATGAAGTTATAAATAGTAACTTGATCAACGTATATTAATTACCTGGGACCTTATCGATCTTTATTGGGATGAGATCGGCATCGACTAAAAATGTTACCTCCATTGTTCCTGTGCTAGTGACACAGGAAGATCCTGGAAATGCAACTAGGTCGATATCAATATTACCAAGATTCTCATTTTCGACCTCTTCTGGTGGACGATCCAGTGTGCATCGGTTACCAGCAGCCGGTGTGCTCATAGTTGGGGTCCATGGTGTGTGAGAATGTGTTTCCTACTGTTCAGTCGACAACAATGGCAAAGGAGTCGATGTAGTACGTGGATTCGTTTGCTCATGATGCCACGTCTCTCCACAAGCCTCGTTGCGGCCAACATCTCCTCTACCACTATTGTGTGTTTTCCGATAATTTTGTAAATACAAACCACCTCTTACACGTTCAGTACTATCATATAAAAGAGAAAGTTATAAAGTTATAAATGAATTATTTTATGAATCAAGATTCCTCAACTTACTTCCAAGGATTCAGATTTCCGTTCCAACAATTCAATCCTTGCCAGGTTCTTGCTTGTCTGCGGAAACTTGATAAGCAGAGAAAAAAGTTCCACAGTATATTTTTCCAACAATTTGTCTATCATCATAAACCGGTTTGTGGCTTCACCAGTTTGTCTGTCATCTTTAAGGATCTCATCCACTTCTGGATCTACTGGACATTCTTCTGATGTTGTTTCATACAACGATTCATCGGGCTACAACAAAAAATATAAAAAGCTATTGATTTATATCATGATAGATTCCTACAATTATATGAACAATTCCAATGGATTATACCTACAACGTAGAGGATCGTGATCCACTCCTCGGATCGATGCTCATAGGTGACTTGCCCTGATTTGCTAATAACTGGGAGTTTCCCCTTACAGAAACCTAAATAAAAAACATAGTGAAAGTCACCTAAACATAGTGAAAGCCAACTATTTTTTCTTATTATATTTGCACTATTACAAAGATGTATACCTGATCCCTCGAGGAAGATGTACTCCTTCGACCATCTGCTGGTGGTGCTTTATCTCGATCACTAGCTTGCGAAGTAAATGGGGAAAATTTAAACGAAATAAACTAACGAAAAAATCCTTAATATGTTAAATTCATTAATAAAAGGTTGGGTAAATTGTTATATGTACCACTCCCATAGTAACCTTTTTGTATCTACTCGGTTCAAATTTTAATTAATAAGCAACTCTTCCCCTGCAAATATTGATTTAATGGCAACTACAAAAACACGGTTTCCTTCACGCCCCTCAAATTCGCAGTTCGGTTGCTTAATCGTAGACCCTGGTTGTGTACTGTTTATAAACCCCGCAATATTCCCTGTGGCCTTTGGCCTTCCGTCCATGTACAACGTTGCTCCTTTATTTTGATTTTTGTATTTCAACTGTAAATAGTTTGTTGACAATCCATAGCTACGCATACTTTTTGTAAATTGGACCAGGCGCATCCAATCTTTGTAGCTGTAATAGGGTCCAACATACTCCATCAATTCTGTACATGTGTTGTAAGGGACCCTTATGCCATCCATGTTGAGCAACCCGAAAACATGTATTGATGACGGTGCTATTCGATATATCTTATCGTTCACACAAAAATCTGTCTTTGGTTGAGGAAGAATCTTGGGTACCCATTGTTTCACTAAATGTATGTACCTCAAGGGCACCTCGAGGTCGTCTTTTGTCTCATCACCATAGGAACATGACCCCCCTTGACCGTGAAAAAATTCATTGTGTTTCTCGAATTTTCTTCTGGTCTTTTGACATCTAGTTGAATATACAACTCTTCTAGACCTACTAGATGTATCACTTTCCTCTATCCTTCCTAAACTCTCCTCACTCAAGGAAGATGGATCTGACAAATACTTGTTTGGTTCTACCTGCAACATGGGAAATTTTTTTAGATACGACCGCAAGGCATAGCGCCTCTTAAAAGGTGGCATGTCATGCCTTTTATAATGTTACTTTATCCTCATTCCTTTTCTCAACATGTAGGCATTCAAGCAATGAGGAAGACAATCACTTTATCTTTCTCATGATTACAAATTCACGCAATTATGAGCTTTCTTTTATTGCTCCTTTGGGTCTTGAATCCCATATCAAACCATCCAATTATCAGATGTGTCGTCATTTCCCTAAATTCTCTCTCATCCCATCAGTTTGGGTTCATCAACTCGGTAATTGAAGTCCAGTCACATTTAGTAAGATATCTATATTCAACAATAACAATATAAAATAAAAATCACTAACCATTATGGAAAACGTCTAAAAGTTTTTAAGACTTTCAAAAGTAAGATCTTTTAAGTGGTTCATAAGTGTTCACAAATCTTCAAAACAATATTTTATACAATGTTGTAGAACTTGTATAATCTTATTCAATCATGGTCTTCTTAGATGACTGAAAGTAATTGAATCAAGCAAAAATGGAACCGTAAACATGTAAGCTATTTTGAAAAATGGTAGCTTTCAATCATACTCCCAGGTAATGCTACCTTTTGACAATTACTTGTAATATTGACTTAGGGTGTTTAATACATAACATAGATTTTCAATCATATTGACAGAGAGAAAAGTAGGGCTTTCTTTATATTATCATGACATAGTTACAAAGACTTTCTTTTCAATCTTTTTGACAATTTGAATGGACAGGCCCCACTCGTAGCCAAATACTTTTGAGATATTTACAACTCATTGGAGTATGGGGGACCATACAATTCTCGAAAGACGTTGGATTCAAAAACCCATGCCTTTGAATAAACATACCTCAGGACCACGCGTCTATTCTGATGCATGTGGACATCTATGTGGGTTTTGACAAGCCTCTCGTTCATTTTTAACATAGTACCGAAGGATTTGAGCCTCAGTAAGCTTTGTCTAGAAAAATATCTTTGACCTTTTCAAGAGATTCTCCAACTTCCCGTTTTAGATTATAAATAGCACCTTGATCTAATGCTGTCAGGTTGATTCCGAATGACCGCCACCAGTCTCTAGTCCAATCAGGGACAAACCATGCAGGATCCTCATGAATATGTGTCATTTGAGGTCCAAACTTTAGCATTGTATAGTATGTTCTATCTTTGTTTTCTTTTCTCAAGAATTTCCACCATAATTTTTTATATTTTTCATAAGTGTGTGTAGTACTTGGAAACCGAATACTAGCATCTTGATGTGGCCATGCTTCCAAAGAACGTATACAGTTAATACAGTAGTATTGTTGTTCTAGTCGTAGCCCAAGGTGAGGTGTAGAGCCCTCCATCGAGATTAGTTTAAGATCATGGTATAGGTGAGTTAACCAATTGCTTGCATCAACTGCTTTTCTCAAGGAGTTGTTGTAAATTATCTCTGGTACATCAATACTAGATCCCATATGCATTCTTCTAAGTTCTGGCACTAGTCTAATAAAAGCATCAGATCCTTGTAAGTTAGCATCTAATACTTCAGCATGTCTCAACTCCCACCTAGGTTTCCAGTCTTGCATATAATCCAACCAACTCATATTATCATTGATAGTGTAGATATGATTTTTTCCTCCGGTCCAAGCAAAGATTTTCATGTTTACTTGTGGGTTATGGGCCCACTAGATTCCGCTTTGAACTTCTACGCTCGCTTGCCTCATGCTCACTTGCACTAGGCTCACTTGTTTCAGGCTCGCTTGCTTCAGGCCTGCTTCTTAAAAATTAACAGCACACTTATGTGTCAAATATTCTCTTGTTATAAAGTCAGGAATGCTTTTTGCTTTCCCAGAAATGTGCTCATGAACAGTACAGTTATAACATCAGAACAATGCTTCCCATCTTGCAAACTTTCCTTTTGTTGTTACAAATTTTATTGTGCTGCTTAGCTCACAAATGGAAGTCTGGAGCAATATGTTATAGTTATGATAAGGTCATGGTTCAAGAAATAAAGTCATAGTTCTACTCTATTTTCTGTCAGGACACTTATTATCCAAGATAATTTTCCTCACAAGTTCAGTCGAGGTCGAGTTCCACCACTCTTAAAATTCTTTACCAACAAATATAATTTGATTACCAACAATTTTATATGACAGGACAAGCCTTAACTACTTAATTCAAATTATTTACCACGTATTGGATTACCAACACTTTGATTACTAATTAAGTCTTATAACCAACACATATTTAATTACCTGGGTGTAGACGTTTCTTGTAATATACTCAAAAGAGTTACTTTCAGAAATGACTATGCCTCTTCGAGGCCAGTCAACTCTAGGAACCAAGTGACCCTATTATAGGGTTAGTACAAACCAGAGAGAGAGATGACTGGCTATATTGGTACGGTCAATCAAATAAAGTCAATGACATTCAAAAGGCTCAGTACAATCACAATAAAGATGAGTTGATAGCCAGCAGACTGAGGCCAAAGAGACTCACGGCCCCTAGTAAGGTACAAGGACCAACCAAAGGGTTAAAAAACCAACCAGTAAGGTACAAGTAAAAAAGAAAAGAGTGGATATAAATTAGACTCATAACCCTTGGGACTAAGGGGGTGTAGTACCTCAAATGTGGACAATCTACCATAGTTATATCCACAAGACCAAAAACAAAAAAGGCGGTACAATTCAAAAGATAACTCAAGATCAGTAAAAGACCCAAAAGGTGAGAGGCGAGGTACCACAAAAAAATGAAAGGACCAAAATTAAAGGACAAGCTACCACAAGACCAATAAACAACAGGGTGTAAGGTCCAAAAGTAAATCAGCCATTGTGGGGAAGGTACAAATAAGGTCAAATATATATTGCAATAGATCCTTGTAACTACCTGTTATTTGACATGCCAAAGAGATGGAAGGTCAAATAATGTCAAATATATGCAATAGCTCCTTGTAACTACCTCTTATATGCAATAGATCCTTGTAACTACCTCTTGTAACTCAAATAGGACCACCAAAAGGTATAAAGACTCATAATAACTTGGACAAATTAAGGTGTGTACCTAAAATGTGTACAAACTACCATAGTACCCACAAGACCAAAAACATAAAAGGTGGTACAAATCAAACGATATACCAAGATGAGTAAAAGACCCCAAAGGTAAAAGGCAAGGTACCACACAAATATTATCGACAAAATGGAAGGACCATAAGACAATCAACAAAGGTGGGGTACAACGTACCAATCATCTCTCTCTCAAATGTACCATTGATCCATATAACCTGAAAAACCATCATCATAGTAAATGAAAAAGTCCACACGGATGATGTGATCACGTGGTCCTCTAGACTACTCCTAAGGTCAAGCATTAGTGGCTCCATCAAGAGGTGTTAAGTCCCTTGAGAAGACCATCTAACTCAACCATCTTGAAGACCTGGGAGAAGAGGACATCACACATCATCAGATAAGCTCAAAAAACTGTACTGGGACCGGTGTCACAGTAAGTGAGCTGAAACAAAAGTGGCCAGAATGCCAACAAGTAGCACTAAAAAGAAAAAGACCCTCTAAAAAGGTGAAATAGCAAGCAAAACCTCATAACTAAGAGCTGGAGACCTCAACAAGTTGTATCCTTTGCAAGGTGATGAAATCCAAGTCGAACAATACAAAATGAGAGACCAATAATGGAAGGATATCCCTCTACCGAAAGGGATCCTGGGTAAAAGAGCTCTAGTAGAAAAGTCACTAAGCTACCTTGTTCATGACACGTCGGAAAAGGTTTTCGGCGCTTCTGCCTTATCACCCTTGTATCACCAGTATGGTGTCCGGAGAATACAAGGAATACAATGATCGATGTTTCCTTAGGGCTAAGTGGAGTGCGGCATTCCACAGAGTCCGTCCGATTCTCGATCTCGTGGCGATTTAACCCCTGAAACAACAGGAGGCCCCTCCACAAGCTAGTCGATGACCGTTTCAACAAGTACAAGAGGATTTTAGCTCCCTAGAGGACAACAAATATGTCTCAGATGATAATGACAAGGGGGAATTATTTGGATTCCTATCCCCGATGTCCTACCTAACTAACAAATTCTTTTTATCCTCAAGCAAGGTTAAAGTGTGTTGAGTTACTAAGTTAAATTTTAATGGTTGTATTACTCAGTCGGGTGATGGAAGTGCAACTCGTGGTGTGATGACTGACTCAAACCATGCAAATGCTTATGAATAAAATAAGCCTTTCCTTTCAATGAATGCTAGCTAAGGTAAGGAAAGATTTCTTTCAAACTATAAATACTCTTTCAAATTAAATGAATGCAACAAGTGTTCAAGTTCATTCATGGGACCTTAAGGAGAGCTTCAAATATACTCAAGTCACACAAATGAATTCATCACATTAAACAAAGTGATAATAAATATAAGGAATTGTACATATCCATGCTCATAATTCTCTAGGAACATTTATAACATACTTCAATCATTCTTCACAAAAACACGGGGGTAGTAGAAACAATAAACTGCATATAAATCTTCATGAGCTTAATAAAAAAATAGTAACCACAACTGGCCGGGAAGCTATACCACAACCTGTTTTTTTATGAAGCCACCATAGTCCAAATTTGAAGCTACTATATTCTAAGTGTTAAAGCTACTATATTCTAAGTGTTAAAGCTACTACAGTACTACCCATGTTCATAATTCTCTAGGAACACTTATAACATTCTTCAATCATTCATCACAAAAACACAGTGATAGTAGAAACAATAAACTGCATATAAATGTTCATGAGCTTAATAAAAAAATAATAACCACAACTGGAGCCCTACAACTCCTCTTCCTCCATGCAAACATGAAATACATCTAATTACATCACTCATTATACAAAGTGATTGCTAACCGCATGGGGGAATCCTTATACAAAGTGTGAATGCTAAAGATTAAAAAAAAACATCCAAATGGCAATAAATGCTTATTGTAATTTGTAATATTAGACTTGTAATATGCATTAAAACACACATAGCAAGCATCCAAAACACAGATTTACAAATTGTGTCAGCCTAGCTGAGCAGTAATAAAAAATTGTAATTTTGAAAGAAAGTCTGACGACATAGTCCTTTTCGTCCGAGGTCGTAGAATTTTCTCATCCAATTTTGGGTTCAAATCTACTAGTGCTAGCATGTACAACATAAAAAAAATAGATATGGGTAAATGCATAATTGGACTAAGTCCAATGGGTATATGGAGCAATAAGCCCCCTGGTGCTTTAGTAGAGTTTGAGATTGTTCTTCTACTCTTATGAAAACATATGTGGTCTATTTTTTTGTTGGGTATTGACTAGTGGTAATGATGGATGACACTTTTTGGAACATACCCATAAAAGGGAATTTTTTTTAGTTTTATGTGTTGGAATGTAAGGGGTTCACAACCTTTCTCCTTATTTAATTCTCCATCCATGAACTGGGTTACACCCTATATTCCAACTCCAACGAACTTTTGGAAAATAATTGCTTGCACAAATTATATCTAAAAGATTAGAGGCCATGTAGAAAGTAGGGAAGAGTTCAGGATTATCACTCTAGGCACTCTCTATAGATTTATGCACGGAAAAAGACAAGATAGGTTCCCAATTAAAAACTGCAATTGATGTAACCACAATATAAATAATAGGAACCCAACTGCATTGAGGTAAGTGTAGTCTCTTGTTGTCCATACAACCTACACATAATAGCCATGACATATATATGGAAACATCAATTTTTTAATAAAATGCATGCCATCTTTCCTAGATATGATCAACATATTTACCTCTACCACAAACTAACTAAATTCTTCTTCATGTCATGATCTTTGTGAAATTTTTCTACCCAACCATTTGTCAAAAAAAAATTCTGGTTGGTGAATCTTATAACACTTTTCAGGCCCTGAAGGTTGAAAATATGTAATGTACTATCCATTTCTATTGATGAATATCTTATTGTCAGTATTAGTATGTTTAATTATTCAATAAATGGCATATTAACAAGTTAACATAAGAGCCTAAACCTGCCCACCTCCCAGCTTGTACCTAATTAACTAAAAATAAACTCGCCTATTTAAATTAACTGAGTTTTCCCCATTATATCAGCTACGTTGATTACAATACCCACTGAAATGGGTCACTACTAACAAACTACTTTTTTAGGAAGAATAAGATTATATTTGTAATTAAGAACACAACCACGCCATAGTTGCCAGATCACATGAATGAATCCATTAATGTGTATCACGTGAGACCATAAAATTTCAGTGAATACTACTAGCATCTATCAAACCGTCTTTTATTGTCTTCACATTATGCCATATAACTTTTCTTAACAGGTAGTAATGCCATCTGTATATTCTTATAACCTTTTATATGCACCGTGTATCATCTAGAGCATGTGCCATGCAAACTGTCAGGGATATCCATCATTGCCAAGTAGATTGTTGGCCATTCTAGAAAGCAATTCCAAAGGCAAATTGATTCTTGAAGAATGGGAAGGCACAATCAATAACATAATTTAGAAACTTCAGATTGGGAGTCTGGGACACAAGGTATTAACATTTTCCATATGGACAAAATAACTATTCTAGATCCTTCTTAAATTTATTTTCCATCTATGCATGATGTCTAGTTGTAGCTCTAAAAGGACCCCTTACAAAGATCCAATCAATCAATATGATGTTTTAATGTAAGGGTATTGCCAAGTAAATTGACATTAGCCGTTAAACAATGCCTTTTGTTGGCAGGATCTTTGGCACGACTAGTTGATGCCAAATTGACCTTTGTCACTGGGCATTGTAGAAGATGTTGAAAGACTCTGTTCATCACGTGTTTTCTATTTTTCAAAAGTTTCTATTTTAGGGACAATTTCATTTTTAGCAGATTTGGATATCAAGATCACAATATGTTTTAGTAAGACCTTAATTTAGTTAATTTTAAGTTAGGATTAGTGCATTTTAATTGCATGACTTGGGCAATTTTTCCTAGGAGAGGGAATCTCAAATCTAGAGTGTGCATCTAGGTGTGTGTCTAGTGTCAGTGAAGTGCTAACCTGTCAAGAAGATGATCTCTTTCGGAGCTTGATTTTTTGTCTAACTGCTGAACCAAACAACTCAGCCAAAAAAAAAAGTAGTTCGTAGACCCAGGATCGAATCATGTAGAGGTGTAACCAAACAAACATCTAAACAAAAGCTACAGTAGGATCATTCCTACCAAACCTCTGCGCAAATGCTAAAACATTTAAACCAATGTGATTTACCAGCTAGGGATTACCCAACTCCTTTCCCTTAACAAATACATCCTATTTCAAAATGTAATAACACAGAGATCGAATCTCACCTAAGGAGAAACACTAAATAAATAAAATGACCAACGTTACAGACCAAAACTCCAATGTCGAAACACACATCGTGTGTTTTCGATGACTTCTCAAATAGAAAATACTTGCACCCAAAACCAAAAACGTTAAGTTACACAATTGCTTCATGAAATTCAAAACTCATAATATAGAATCGTTTTCCAAACATTTTAGCTACAGGTTCGAATCTCTTAGCCAAACAAATAAATACTTGCGTCGAGAGTCCAAAACAAATAGCTACAGGATCGCTTCATCAAGCTAACACATAATTATTTAAACTAAAGAATCTTTCCAATAACGTATAGCGACAGGGTCGATTCTCACCCAATCGCTTAGCAGAGTATAAAAAATCATGTTTAAATAGAAACAGACCTAGTATTTACACACAGCGAAACCCCAATTCATTTTCCAAACCATCAATTTACACGCAGAGTCATTTTTGTCACCTACAGGTGGCGAATTACAAATAGAGCATTCGTATTATCTATGAATTGATACGCAGAACCAAAATGAAAGATATGGATTTCAACATGTTCCAGATTGCAACCATTTAAACAATTTATACAATACCCAATCCATCACTTAAGAGCAACACAGTAAGCGAATACCAAAACAGAGGTATGTCAAAACCTTAGATTAGTTACAAACAGGGTTACAACCATTCATGGCCACGGCCAAGTCATAAGCGCCCACAATGGGCATACTTCATTACATTAAACACGCCATAAACAACTACCAAACTACTCATACGAATTACATTCCCATTATGGGTCAAACCCATTGCAATTTTTCACTGCCCACGACTAGCCCCAATTCGAAACGGAGTTACAGAAACCCTGAAGGGCACCAAACAAAAAACTACAAACACACTCCTCATCCATGAATAGAGTAGGCATCGAAGCTTTAGGGAAGAGGAAGGGTCATAGAGTAGGCTCTGCCAATGGGTTGAACGAAATTCAAGTGTAGGAGGGTTCAAGATGAAATGTGGCCACATACCGAAGACATTGCAAAGACTAATCCTTCTCTTGCTCATGATTTTGCAATCGAAACCCTTGCTCTTGATCCTGCCTATGCTTGTGCAAAGGAAACACTTGCGTCGTCGCTTAACACCGGTTAAGTCCAAATCGAAGTCGAGATGCCCACCAAAAATGGAGCCACATTACAAACCAAACCACAGGTTTGAAATATATGTGGAGGAGGTGGGATTTTCCCTCGACAAAATGGAGAAACCACCTATCGATCACTGAATTAGATTGTCAGTTCATCACTACCCTTCGAACTACGTTTCCAGTCACACAAACCAGATCGCAAGTCTGAAACATATGCGGAGGAGGTGGAGTTTTCCCTCCAAAAAATGCTGAAACACGCTATCGAATAGAGTGACGGGATTATCGATCAGTGATAGGAATATTAGGGCCAGTTTTGTGTTTAATGGTTTATGCATTTCATGGTTGGAGAGTTGAGGTATTAGGAGGGGTTTGGTGTTAATAGGTTAGGGGTTTGGGGTTAATAGGTTAGTATACGTTAATAGGTTAGTGTAGGATGTTGATTATAAATTGACATAACTTAGTATAGGTTATAGGACATTAATAGGTTAGTAGGGTTTAATAGGTTAGTATACAAGCTTACATCTTAGTATAGGTTGTTTATCTATTGATATAATTTAGTATAGGTTAGTGCTTGAAATAACACATCCTTGCTTTTGGTCTAGGGTGATGTCCTAGTAGGAACCACAAATTATTATCCAAAACATCCCTTGAGAAAAAGTAGTTCGTTGTTGTACTTTGATAAAAAGCGCACTTAGTTTCATCCCACGTCCTTCCATAGTTGATACATATTATCGCAATACCATGATCTTCATTTATGTTACTATGGGGGAAGGTATCCCGCCACTTGCACCAAAAATGACACATTGGAAAGATGAGACCACTTGCATGATCTCTTGTATATTTTCGATATAGCCTAACTTCCCCTCTATCATGTTTTGGTCACAGTGGTGAGAACGGCTAGATTGGTAGAACTAAACTTCCACTCCGCAATCGAGTGTGACATGAGTCCATCATCGACATATTTAGTTTTAAAAAGGCATCCATAGCAAGATAATAGACGGTCATATTACCACATTAAGTTACGCTCAACATTCTCTTCATCATCTATTTGAGTTCGCTATTTAAGTTGTGCAAATGGACCAGCTTCCATCTTGGATGTGGGCGTTGAGCTTGCCACTCGCTCCTATTTTTTATTGCAAGCTCCCATTTTTCTTTAACAGATGTGTTTCTAATGTCTCCTCCATATTTAACATCTTATCCACGTGTTCAACTTATTTTATAGCGAATTTATAGATAAAATAGCCCCTAGTATCTTATTGGGGAATTTTGTTCAAATGTTGTAATAATACTATACTGCACATTCTTTTCTTCCCTGGAAGCATTTCTCTTTCATGGAAGTGGATAATTTTTGGTGTTCTCTCTTATAATTAAGAAACATTTTTTTTTTCGTTATCACTTATTGACATTTCTTACATGGATTTTCTACAAAGTTGTTGTCTTCACTCTATGATCAAAAGTGATATACTAATATTCAATGGAAACTGAAACTATTCAATGGAAAGTAATCACGTAGATTTGAAAATACACAAAACACGATTAAGCAATCATGAGAAACGACGGATATCAATCTAAAGTAATTGTTAAAGTCTATCTCATTCAACTTGGTTTGTCAAACCATAAGAAAAACACCAACATTAAGTTTGTTGATATTTTTAAGGGGCAAATTGGATATTTTCACTAGTATTTTCGATCCCTTGAGTTATGTTTCATTGTGATTGTTTCAGTTATTGGAATAAATATATCTATTAATTGTGCTTTGGTTGCTTAAAATGCAAGAGGGGAAATCGGTATTATTTTTTCCTAAAATTGGATAAAGTCATTTGGATTAATGAAATTGTAAATATCAATTAGTAATATTGAAAAATAGATTTGGAGTATGAGTAGTTTAGGTTGTTGAATCAATTCAGGTGTTAAAATCAATAATCATAACAATCGAAATTTGCAATTCCAGCTAGAGTTTCATTTTGAAGGTCAAAATTTAAAATATTTAGCCTTCTTCACTTTGTTAGATGTCACGGAATTGAGACTTTGTGTGCATGGCAATTTAAAACTTCCCAATACAATATGGGGAGGTTGTAACCCTTTTATGTTCCTTAAGTTTAGGATGGGTTAATATTCTCTTTCTGACTCTACAATCATGAAAGGATTAGAGTAGTAGTAATGATGCCCACTAATTTCAATAGCACACTTTATTTTCCTTTCAAAAAATATTAACCCGATGTGGAGCTTTGGCATTTCCATTTTATTTACTTCCACCCATGATTTTGAATCGGCATGGAATGTACCAGTAATCAATTTAAAATCCACATTTGTAAAAGTAATAATCTAATTTAATATCAAAAATCGGCCCAACGTTGTAGAAACGAAGGAATCTATGGTGGGATGAGTACATTGGACAATCATAAAATGAATGAATTCGAAGGGATCTTGGACAATTACTTCAGAAGAGTCCACATTAGATTGATGAGAAAAATCATGTGTATTGTATTTTTTTTAGATTTAGGTTCATACCCATAATTGCACCGAGAGGCGCTCTACAGCCCAGTATGAGGGAGATCTTGTTAGTCGAGTGTTTGTCGATATTGTTATTTGTATGAGGGAGATCTTGTAAGTCGAGTGTTTGTCTATATTATCGGCCATAAATAACATTTGTATGAGGGAGATCTTGTAAGTCGAGTGTTTGTCTATATTATCGGCCATAAATAACATTTGTATGAGGGAGATCTTGTAAGTCGAGTGTTTGTAGATATTGTCATCCATAAACAAAATAATACAAAGTAAACAAAAAAGAATAATACAAAGTAAAAAGTAATAATTATTATGTCGGCCATAAACAAAAAAGAATAATACAAAGTAAAAAGTAAATATGAGACTTAAACTAGAGACTTTAGAGCTTAGGATTAGGTGATAAATATTATGTCGGTCATAAACAAACAAAAAATACAAAGTAAAAAGTAAATATGAGACTTAAACTAGAGACTTTACTTTTTACTTTTAATACAAAGT
>BSBM01001569.1:520000-565000 GCA_027924585.1 Larix kaempferi | reverse complement strand
TATGAGGCATACCATTTAGATTACAATATTAAACCATATTGCACAATAGAAAAACATTAAATATATATATGACATTATGCGACAAAAATACGACAAATGAGATACAACTAATTAAAAAGAAAACTACAGGGTTCGTACCTGGAACAGTCATCGACAACATTATGTGCTCCCTCTTTATTGTCAACCATGGAGGAATGTTGTTGTTGATAACAAAAATAGGCCACACCGAGTAAATGGATCTAATCTCTGCAAATGGATTGACACCATCAGCTTCCAAAGAAATCCTAAGATTACGAGGTTCTTCTTTAAAGTGGGGCAATTTTTCCTCCATATCTCTAAATGCAGACCCATCTGGAGGCATCTGAATAATGTCATCTTGACTTCTGTTTCGTGCATGGTAATCCATAAACTGCGCTATGTTTTTGCACCTGAACAGTCGTTGTAGATGTGGAATAATGGGAATATAACGTAGAACCTTGCAAGGCACCTTTTTAGTTACTTGATTTGTGCGATATCTATTGATATGACATTCAGGACATTCTATTGCAAATTCATGTTGATTGTAATATAGGACATGGTTATTGGGGCATGCATGAATTGCTTCATACTGCATTCCAATTTCTTTCATGATGGCAGATAAATCTCGATATGTGCGAGGTAAAATATTTGATGGTGGTAACAAATATTCACTTATCATGCTACAACAAATTAAAATAAAAATCTAGTTAATATAATATAGAAATAATATTAATGGAACAAATTTCATCCGTAATAATTTGACTTATATATGAATGAACAACAAAATACACAATCATATATATTTTGTGATGGAATATATTACATACCTTAACATCCGTGTCACTGATATGTTTGAAAGACCATTCATAACCTTCAAGTTCATTATCAATAATATAGCAGAGAGAAGATTTGTCTTGGAGCCCTCATAAAGGGGTTCGTATGCCTTATCAAGAAGAGGTATATCATGAATATCATCAAAATGTTCATCATTTTCATGATCATCATCATCATGATCAACATCGACCACTCCAATATTAAATGAATCATGGATTAAATTATTTGTAACATCATCTTCAACTATGTTTTCAGAATGATCATCGTCTTCATTAATGTGATCATTAACTTGTTCTCCATTAATATTCATAGCTTCTGGTACTCGTTGTGGAAGCACTTCCTCCAGACGAAGTGCCATAGGATGTCTTTTCTTTATAATTACATGAAACCATCAATAGATAAAAGTTAATATAAGAAATTCAACCGCAAAATGTAAAAATTTCAAACGCAAAATGTAAACATTTATGTGATGCATTTAAAATGTAACAAACTTTGTACTGTTGGGATGAAAAGAGCAATGGCCTATTGAACTAATGGTCAAATAGGTGCATCTAAATTATCCAAGAGACATAATAATTTACCCAATTACTGAGCAAAGCTACTCAAATATAACACAAAATTTCTCATACTATACTCCACTAAGGTAAGATAACTGATGCTATGGTAATTTATATAGAGAAAATATAAGAGAAATTACAACATGCCAATATAGTTGTTATTTCTATTATCATGATAGAAAGTGTCACAAATCTAGAGAGTTAAGTGCTTTCCCTGGTGAGTGGGTTAGTCTCACTAACGAACAAATAAATGAGTTATTCTACTATACCCTAGATTCAACATGCACAAAAGAAAAAGAAATAGTATAATAAATATTTAATATTAAAATAATATTTATTGTCCATGTTAGTCCCCATCTATTGAAACCACGATCAATACATAAATTTACAAAAGCAATCAAAATAAAAACATATATAATGCAAAAATTACAAATGAATGGTATTCATGTCCCCCCTCAGTGTTCCCGTGCTCCCTACAATGTTTTGTGGCTGTTGTGATCAAAATTCTTCTCCTCTTAAAGCCCCTGCATTGAGTACATGGACAATAGCATTTTCTATCACCCCTTTTTTCAACTCCTTCCCACAATCTAGCAAGCAATTGTCGATTTTGTTCGTCTCGATCAGTAATATTGCTAGTTGACATTTTCTCATAAAGAGCTTGAATGAATATTATTGATCTTAGAAAATGAAGCTCCACACTTCGCTCGCTTGAATCTAAAAAACAATGGAAATAATGAAAAACAGTCCACCGAATAAAAAAATTCCGCAAACTGTCGCTTGTATAGCAAACATGTCGGAATGTTTCAATATTTATAAGTTTTAAAATTCAACCTTCCGTTGGATATCCGACGCCTTGAACATAGTTACCGTTGAAGAATTTATGTCGGATTTCCACCATCCTTGGGTTGAACAGCTTTGCGTCGGATATCCGACCTCCCAATGCATATTCTGATCTCGGATATCCACAGAACCATCGGATATGAAGATATCCATCGGATATCCAACGTCTCCTTCTATAATTTTTTTAAAAATCATCAAATTTTGATATTTTTAAGGTGAAATCTGACGACATAGCCCTTCTTCATCAGAGGTCGTCAAATTTTGAGTCCAAATCCACTAGTGAGAAACCTACCTCTTGGTTCGTTGAAGAATTGCCTTTCTAATTCACTATAAGACTTTGTCATGTCAACCGAAAACTCAGTGATAAAGCCTTCCATTATACTGTCGACCCAGACCTCAAAAGCTCGCGATGCATTTTTGTCGACTTCTTGCAGCTTTTGGATCAATTCTGGGGTCCAAGCTATCAGCTCACCACCTTGGAATTTCCTCTTCTGATAGGTCAATTTTGCTAACCACTCATACAGAATGATTGGGAACTTGCAGAAAAATATTTGTGTGGACCGTCATGTATGTACTTCGCCAACCACAAATCGATTGACAACCCAAGGTTCTGATTTTCTTTTTCAAGAACTCTCACATTTTTAGGTCGAACCAATCTTGGATCTCCAGTCTTGTCGGATGCCACAACATATCATCCTTTCACTTCATGCTACAGTCTCGACAACGGAACCATTTGTTGACACAAACCCAGTCGACAGGGGTTCCTCACACTGTAGACACCCAAACCACCATGATCTCCCTGAGCACCAACCCAGATAGGTTTTACCCTGTACAGCAACACCTGTGGAGCAGATGAGGTCTCACTCGAGATGTTCAAGGGAGAGCTGACGAAACCATGTTTCCTCCAAATGAAGGAGGATGTTGTGCATCAACTAATCAACTTATTGCAACATTTAGAAATAGATCTTAAATATTCAACTTAGGCATTAAACATAATTGCAACATCATTCAATAGATCTTATCATTGATAGAACCATACATGCGCAATAGATATAACATTAAAGCATTAATCGCAGCAAGGAAACATCGCATCATTCACAGATTCATATCACATATTGCATTTACCACATGGAAACAAAAAAGGCACAATGATTATGCTCAAAAAATATGTTGCATCATATTCATCTTCGCAAAAACCCAAATACAACAAGATAATCCTTCATTAGCTCATATATCTCTCACAAACTATCAGATATTCAATTCTCAACTATCTCTTTGTTCGGCTTGATATATCAACACTTACAATGCTAAGTCTATTTATAGGCTCATGCCTTTACAGTTGTGGTCCACTTAGGCAACCGTCTAACTACTTCTCAACAAACTTTACAAAAAGATGACCCAAAATCCACAAAATGCGATCCAAATGACCCAAAATACACATGATGCGGTCCAAATGACCCAAAACTACATAAACTATTGTCGCCTTGCGCGCTGCTTTCCTCCTTTTGCAGTACCTTTGACCTTTCGCGGCGTCCGTGATGCTGCGATGCTGACTCATCCAAACCGCCTGTCAACAACCACAAGTTACAACCTTAATAGTTGAGTCACTAGCTTGTTGAATGACCTGTTATTAAAGGTAAATTTTCTCAGGTACTCTCATATTATTAATTCTATGGAACTAAAATTGTTAATATAAAATTGTTTATCCATATATGTTTGAGATTTAATTAATGTAATTCATAAAAAATAGAAATATGTTTTAGATTATATTATTTTAATTTATTTAAAAAATAGAATTAATATTTAAATATAGTTAATGATAGTTATTCAAATTCATTAAGACTAATCTAATAATTTTATAAAACAATTTAAAAATTATATATCTATCCTCAAAATTAAATATATCAAAATAAATTAAATTAAATTAAAAATATAATATAAAATTTGTAATTATATTTCAGCTAAATTCATAAAATAAATTAGATAAATAAGATTACTTATTAAATTTAGTAACGCTATGTATCGTGCATGGATAGTAGTGTATTAGAATTGACCTTGTGCTATGACCCATTCACAAAATAAATTAAAATAATTATAAAAAATTATAAATTCAATTAACTACAAAATCTTAAACTTTATAATCAAGGTGGAAGCTTAAACTTTATACTCAATATGTAGTATATGGTTTATATTTTTATATATTAATTATATACTTAGTTGATGAAAGCTTAAACTATATATAGGGAATATATTTCATATATTAACTATAGTGGTGGTGATGGTGATGGTGATGGTGATGATGATCATGGGGATGATTTCCTTTTGTATATATAGGACTTTTAAAAGGAAATGAGTCATTTGGTTTTCATTAAAATTTTATTTCTATGCTCAAAAAGCTTTAAGAGAAGCATTCCTAAATCACCATAGTTATGATGAGTTAAAAGGTTGGGAATGACAATATCGTAACAAATGTTTTGAGATTGTGCTCTAATGTGGGTCTATGCAGGACATTCTATGAGAAAGTGATTTTCATCTTCAACTCTCTTTGTGTCACAAATATAACATATTTTTTCATCCCACGATGTTTTAGGAATTGTTCAGTACCTTGTTTTACTATGGAGATCATGAGATTTTGTTCTTATTTTAGTAATGTTGATTTTCTTCTTTATGCTAGTTAAAATAGAGATATACTTTTGATCTTCTAGATGAGGGTTGATCACCTCCTTATAATATCTTAATTTTCTCTTATCCTCTAACTATTTATCGCACAACATATTTTCCTTAAATTTAGATATAATAATACTTTTAATATTATTGTTATTCTGCAGAGTGACCTCTTCCTCAACTCCACAATGGTTTAGCCAAGACTTAACATCTTTATGCCAACCTTGCTTAAGCTGCATGTAGTTTTGACTAGTATGAAGCAACCTTAGGAAGCATCTTGTCTCCCATGTTGTTTATCTTGTTCTTGTACATTAGGTACCTAGTCATAGCCATGCCCTCAATTGGGGAGAGTCTCTCTTCTATGAGGATGATAGAGTAGGGTGTATTGCCTTAAATTTTGAGATTATGTGTTATAAAGCACTTTTGGATTTTCTCTATCCTTATCCAAGATTCTCTAGAATTTTCGCAGTCACAAATTTCACAACCATATAAGATAGTTGAATAAATAAATAAATAAAAATAGCTCATTGAACCGAGTGAAACGAGGTGCTCTACAGCCCAGTATGGGGGAGATGTAGTAACGTGTGTGATGTAACATTTGTTACTAACAAAATAATTAAAAAAATTCATGTCGGCTCATAAAATAAAAAATTATGGAAAGTATTTAAAAAAAATCCATGTTGGTTCATAAAATCAAATATTATGAAAAGTAATTAAAAAATAGATGTTCTTTTATAAAATAAAACTTAAAACTTAAACCCAGATCTATCAATCAAGAGAGATCAAATTTCTTGAGTTTAAATTTAAAAAAAGAAATACACCTCAAGAAATTGGATCCCTCTCGGTGCTTGATAGATACGGATTTAAGATGGATCTATGCTGGTTATATAAGCTATTCTCACTCTACAAGATAACCTCAATTAACATCATACAAATAAATAAAAGTTGACCTAAATTAAACATCAATATTTTAGTTCTAATAATCAGAATAAGTTTATTTTAAATTTTATTTATCAAGTATCAAGAGAGATTGAATTTCATGATGTGTAAACTTTTTTCCTAATGGAAAAATTTTAAGATAAAAATTTTTATTCTTCAAGAAACTTGATCTCTCTCAATGTACATGATATATTCAGGTCAAAGATGGATCTATGTTGGTTTTAATTATTTTTAAACTTTTGTGTAAATTTATAAATTGACTTGACATATGTTACTGATTAGTTTTTTTTTTTGTCACTTATTTTAGCTACTTGACAACATCTCTCCCCCATATGGGTTCTAGAGTACCTTGTTACCAATTTTTCTTTTGTCACAACATCTCTCCCATACTTGGTTGTAAAACACTCGGCTACTCTAGGTGAAATTAATAATATTGTAATAGATAGTAATATTACTATATCAACTACATTATTAGCATACTAATTAGCTATTATGTAATAGTTAGGATCTATTTTAATATAATATACTAATTCTACTAAGTAACTATGACATATCTTGAAACTTGGACTCCATGTATTCTTGATTGGATTACTATTTTTTCCATATGCATGCTAAGTACTCAATTACTTTCTTCATTCCCTCTAGTTGGCTTGAAATTTACCTTAAGATTATTTTAATCTCAATATTATTGTCTTCAGGATTCCCCCTCAAGGTAAGATTGATTTCCATTTTAGGAAGCATGGTCTTGTCTTTCAAAATTCCCAATATTTCTCTTATTTCTTGCCAAGAGGCTGTAGGAGGTCTTAAATAGGACAACACTATTCTACTCCTCCTTAGAAAAAGTTATGTGCAAGCCCATGTTGGCAATATGGCAGACGATGTAGATTGTCATTGATGGCAATTAGAAATGGTAGTGACAAATAGCCATGACAAGAGCAATAAATGAAGTAGTGATGCACGCCAAGAAAGGATTTGTGTAAGGCTGGATAAGGTAGACCTTGGATCATTTCAAAAGTGCATGCCACAGGTCTGAAATCTCAGGAAAAGAGGACAAAGTTTGAAGACAGATATTTAAAGATGTTGAAATCTCATAAGAAGGGAATTAGAAGGGAAACTATGAACATATTTGGATACATTGCGAAAGCAATTGGGTCACAGGATGTGCTTGCTACTTTACTGAACAACCTGAAAGTTCAAAAATGCTAGAACTGTATCTGTACAACTGTAGCTATTGATATTGTTGCATAGACTTGATTTCCCTTCTCTGTGCTGCCAGCTCTTATGAATGAATATATAGGTGAGATGGGCAAGGAATACATATATGTAGTGACACCATTACTTGAAGATGCACTCATGGATCGAGATCTCGTGCATAGGCAAACAACAGCTTTAGCAGTGAAACACATGGCTTTAGGTGTCACAGAAATTGGATGCGAGGATGCTTTAGTCTAGTTGATGAATTATGTATGGACTAATAATATTTGAGACATCACCTCATGTCGTAAATGATGTCATGGAATCCATTGAAGGGATGCGTGTTGCATTAGGACCGGCAGTAATTCTAAACTATTTCCTCCAAGGCTTATTCCATCCTGCAAGAAGAGTGCGTCGTTGAAGAATTTGAGGGTTATACGGGATGCCAAGGCAGAGGCTGAAGCTATTCGGCGGCGTCTTGTTGATCATCAAGCTGTGGAGTCGATTCTTCAGAATGAGAAGGAACGCCTAAATCTTTCTAAGGGGATAATGTCTCTGCTATTTAAACTTGACGCAATTCAGGGAGTGAATTCGTTTGTGAAGGATTCAAGGAAGGTTGTGGCTCATGAGCTTCTTAATCTACAAGAAATGGTAGATTCCATACTCACTGGCTTTCATTTAGCGGCAAATAATGTGGAGAATGAAATCCTTTCCGATGGATGGAAGGTGCATTCAGACCCAATATTGAAGGTATATGGACTGGAGGTTGATTCAAATTTTAACCATGAAGTCTCACCTTCGAAGACGTGTGCCCACAAGGGTTTCTCTCTTAAATGTGAAGACAATGGTAATCGAGAGGTGAAGAAGGATGCCCAAATACGGCTAAGTCCCCAACACACTATGCATATGGAAACTAACAAGGCAATAGCCAGAGCTAAGTGTATAAGAAGACCAGAATCAACAACCGGTCCTTTATATTCGTGGCATTTTTAAAAGGGCATTTGATTATATGAGAACATCTATTTCAGAGCAAGAAGAGGAAATATTTCTGCTCTTGGAAGAATAGCTTAATATGGAGAATAGTTTTGGCAGTTTTAAGCTTGATTCAGAAGAAATGGCCAAATGTTGTAAGTGAGACTCAAGCACCGTCCGATCAAAAGATCAACGGTAGCGATTAACTTGTCATTGGGATTTAGTCCCACATTGGCCACGAAAATGAAGTCTTAGGTGTTTATATACACAGGTCATTTCTAATTCTATTGATGCGCAAAGGATAGGCGTGGGCATTGGGTGTATGGACTCCATGAGAAGATCGCCAGCTTGGAGCTTGGGACACCTATTTGGCCCCTATATTTTGTTGCGTGTGGCTTCTTCGATGTGGACAAATGACTAAATATGATAATGACATGGAAAATAATGTATGGCAGATATTGCAACAGTATGGCGCAGATGTAGTAGTTCGTATGTCTAAGTGGACAATGACATGGCAAAGAGTATGTATCACTCAGATGGTTAATGACATGGCAGAGATGGTCTTTGAAATTGCTGCAGGAAGACCAACGATGAAGCATGCTCACGATAATCAAACGGTGGTGGTGTGAAAGAGGAGCCGAAGCTCTCTAAGTGCTAAATGGATAAAATCTAAGTCATATGGCGATGGTCCCATGTCATATTAAAAAAAAAATGCCAGGAGCTTAAAGGAATATCAAGAGCTAAAGTTTTTTTTTAATCAAGCGCTAAAGTTATAAAGTATAAGAATTAAGTGGTTTTATATAGTTATAACTAATTTATTAGTTTTAACCTTATGTGCTTATTATATGAAAAAGATTCATCTTATCATGAAAGGGTGTGAGTCTAAAGACACACCATTTATTGAAAGGTATAAGAGAGGAGTATATAAGCAATTATGTGATATGATGAAGGATGTCTCTTTGTTCTTAATGATGATACCTTAAGTAGAAGTAGAAAAGAGACCAAGAGTGGTGTGACTGCAAGTATGTATTGAAGATCAGAAGCAAAAGAAGAGGATGCATTAAAGATCAGAAGCAGATGCATTAATGTTCAGAGGTAGATGTAGAATAAGCAGCAGTCCAAGATGTTAATGAATAAATCTAATTAAAGGGTGGAAGGGTGGAGCTAGGGCAGGTTGGTTCCTGCAGAAGGGGAGTTGGTTATTTTCCTTGTCAGTTGTATCTAACTAAACAAGGGGGTTGTAGCCTCCTACTAGTTGGTGCTGGTGAATAGGGGTGTGGGTGCATCCTGATTAGTTGTTGCTAATCAAATTCTATTGTAATGTGTAAAAGCAATTTTGCAGATTAATAGAAATGAATTTGTGGTTTTTCCTTTAGGGTTCCACGATAAAATGCTATGTCCATTTGAGTTTATTGTTTAATGAAATGTTCAATATGTGTGCTTAAAATAATTGGAATTAAAAGAAAAAGTTTACAATACTGATTCACCCCCCCTCTTAGTATTGTTGATATTCCATCAATTGGTATCAGATCGGGTTCCTTTAAGTATCAGTCTACCAAACTTAAAGGGATATCCAATTAAGCACACATCGATGGACTAGAGAGTGACTCTGAAAATGAAACTCCATTACTAAAAAAAGGGATTACATATTTTGGAATACAAGAATGGAATGTAATCTAAAGGCATTAGGATATGATGTTTGGAATGCAATTATCAATGATTACATTCCACCAAACAAAATAAGGACTCCAGCCCATAAGAGAGCCAAGCAAAGTAACTCAAAGGCAATGAATGCAATCCTTAAAGGATTACCTGGTGATGTCAAAGAGGAGATAGGTAAATGTGACTCTGCAAAGGAACTTTGGAACAGAATAAAGGACCTCTACACAAATAAGAATTTAGATGAAGCATGTCAATCAGAACAAAGTTCAGTCTGCAACAATTCTAGTGAAGATCATTTTGAAGAAGACTCAAACTGTGAAGCAGAAGTCAAACTTGAAGCTGAGCTTGTGAGTGCTATGGATGATCTAAGAACATATAAACAAAGGTGTAAACATTTAAAGCATCTCATGTTGGAGCAAAGGATAAAAGAAGGATCAAAGAAGAAAGAAATTGAGCAACTCATAGTTGACTTTAAAATGAAAGTACAAATGGAGCAAGAGAGATTGGAATCCTTGGAACAATCTCTTAACAAGGAACAACAAAAGGTTGAATAACTCAAACAACAGTTGCTTGCAAGTGAGGAAGAAAAGGAGACTTTAATAAGACAATTAATGTCCTCAAAAGAGGATCTACAAAGTTCAAGACAACAAGCAGCCATCAGCATGGAAGAAGCCAAGAAGGAAGTTGTTGAACTCAAGCATCACTTGAAGATTGTTGAAAAATTCAAGAAAGGAACTGAAGCCCTTGATAAAGCTCTCAGTATACAATGATATCCCTCAAACAGATCTAGTCTTGGACATAACCAAATACACATGATTGAAGGATCAAGATCTATTGCTCAGATTAATGATAAGGGTTGTGATGATACCTCCAAAGAAACAACCATGGAGCAGAAGAACCACATGAAGGAAAACTTATGTGATCAAAAAATTTCTCATTTTCATTTGAAGGACTTTAGAAGGAATGACAATGTAAAGAACTATCACAAGCAAAGGAATCCTAACAACAAGATTGGTTTCAGAAGATACATACAGATGTTCAGGGGTTACTGTTACTCATGTAATAACTATGGACATAAAGCATCAAGTTGTCAAGCATATGGAAGACTTAACAAAATTAGGAGAAAGCATGAGCCCTGTGGCCCTTCTCCAAATTATCTAGTTGAATGCTATAATTGTCATCATTATGGTCACATTGCCAGAAGATGCACAATAAGACCACCTAGACCAAGATACACAAAGGTATGGAAAAGAAAGACTAAAGTACAAAACAAAGAAGATGATGAAAATCCCATCCTTGAAGTTGATGGAGTGTCAACAGAAGAGAAACATCATTCAAATGAAATCCTTACAGTAAAAGAAGCCCCAGAGCATGGAAGATCATCTTGCAGCAAGCCTATCATAGAATGGATCAACTGGTGATCACTAAAATATCTTGAAAAATATTTTGAAGGAAGAGTGATGATACTTTAGAGGGACAAAAGGTGCAGATGTTCAATTGGTTGTACAGAGATGACAAAGATAGAGAAGTATTGGAGTTCTGATTTGTGGACATTAGAAAACTATGTGTTTTGCAAGATGATAAGATGAGCAAGATTATGGAGCACAATGGCTTGTTACTGTAGGTACAGATAGTAAGGTTTGGAGTCATTCCTACATGTTTTGGATAATCTTGATGTTGATGAAAATGATCAGTGTTTATGAGAATAGTCAATTTTCCATTGCACTAGCAGATCTTGGAATTATGAAAACAGGGCTTAAGAAGATGTCTTAGGAAGCCATGTCTAAAATGAATGAGTAAATTTGTGGCATAATACAGTATATGCTCTGAAACATGTGAAAAGATAGATCTTTTGAAGGGAAGGATGTTCAGATGGAATGTTTCTTACCCATGAAGCAGGTGCAGTGGGTGTTCAAAACTTGTATGAAAATTCAGAATTTGATATAATCTTTGGCTTGTTGACAAAAGAGGTTGTTGGACTCTAATTGTAAATAAAGGAATCACAGTGGCAATTTCTACAATAAATATAGAACAATATGATACACTTACATTGCTGCTTTAAAAGTGAAATAATGTTGTGAGCAAGACTCCTATTTTAGCTGTGGTGCTGTTATGATGGTGAACTTTCTGTTCATGAAAGAGTAAGAAGAAGAATGTTGTTTGTTTAGAGATTGATATTGATGAGTTTCATCCTCAGAACACTGTGCAACCTTTAAGGAAGAACATAGGGTGTGCATAGCTACTATGTCTTTACAAAATTATTGAGGACACAATTATTTATGGTGGAATCCATAGTGATTCAAAGGGGGATGAAGAAAGGATCTACAATTGATATCAGAACCTACAATTGGTATCAATTAGTATCAGTAATTCATTCTCCTCTTCAGATTGAGGAAGATGAGATTATAGCACAATCTCATGGAGTAGATCCATCAAATGGTTCTATCAAGCACTGCATGAAGCTTCACAGCTTGTCATAGTGTTAGTTTGAGATGACATGGCAGTAAAAGACACTCAATGGATATTTATAAAGCATTGAACAAAAGAGTTAAAGACAATTCCTTTAGCAGACTTGAAGATAAAGGAGATTGCACTAGAAGAGGTAAAACAACTATAACAGCAAGAATGGGACATTAATGATAGGGGGAGCAGTCTGAAGAATGAAGAAGAGTGCATGCGTACAAATGGCACATAGGAAATTCTTCTTCAATGCATATCCAATATTTGGTATCATATTTGCAATCATCCACAGTTACTGCAAATAGCCAAAGAAGATAGAAAATCCAAACAAAGTGATGATACAATTGAGAATTTCATGGATGGTAGCTTCAGAGTTGATGATATGGATCAAGACTTCTCCAAGAGAATGAAGATGGAAGAATTCCCAAAGAAGAGTAGGATATGGCATGGTAAAACCTTAAAAAGGTTCTTGGAATCATAACATTTCAAGCATTCCATGGAAATCACTCATACTGAGGTGGTTCTGCTAAAAACTCACCCTGCTAAACAAAAAAACTGGGAGAACAAAGCTGTGGTGTTTGCTATGAAAGATAGGCAAAGGTTAGGGGTGATATCCTCTCCAAGTTAAACCTCTCATGAAACTTATGCATCAAGAGTAGCATCAAGTCAGGGGGAGAGTTGTGATCTGAGTTGAAGGAGAGTTGTGGTCAGATTTGAGGAAAATCTGTGATTAAGTATGTGGATAAGGTTGAGGCAATCCATCCCAGTTAAAGAAAAAGATGTTGCAGGGACAGTTGGAACAAACAGAATCTTCACTTCAGCAGTGGAAGTCACAAACAAAAGCATCAGCTCAGGGGGAGTCAAAAATCAAAGTCATGGGGAGTAATCAACCCTTTGCCCTTGATGTCAAAGGGGGAGAAATGGAAGTTGTATTGCCATCAATGCCAAAAGGGGAGATTGTTGGCAATATGGCAGAGGATGTCGATTTTCATTGATGGAAATCAGAAATGTCAGTGACAAATAGCCATGACAAGAGTAATAAATGAAACAGTGATGCATGCCAAGAAAGGATTTGCATAAGGATGGAACATGTAGGCCTTGGATAATTTCAAAAGTGCACGCCAGAGGTCTGAAATCTAAGGAAAAGAGGACAGAGTTTGAAGACAAATATTTAAAGATGTTGAAAGCTCATAAGAAGGTAATTAGAAGGGAGACTATGAACCAATTTGGATACATTGCAAAATCAATTGGGTCACAGGATGTGCTTGCTACTTTAACGAAAAACCTGAAAGTTCAAAAACGCCAGAACTGTATCTGTACAACTGTAGCTATTGATATTGTTGCAGAGACTCACTTTCCCTTCACTGTGCTTCCGGCTCTTATGAAAGAATATATAGGTGAGATGGGAAAGGACTACATATATGCGGTGACACCATTACTTGAAGATGCACTCATGGATCGAGATCGTGCATAGGCAAACATCAACTTCAGTAGTGAAACACATGGCTTTAGGTGTCACAGAAATTGGATGTGAGGATGCTTTAGTCCAGTTGATAAATTATGTATGGACTAATAATATTTGAGACATCACCTCATGTCATAAATGTTGTCATGGAATCCATTGAAGGGATGCGTGTTGCATTAGGACCAGCAGTAATTCTAAACTATTTCCTCCAAGGCTTATTCCATCCTGCAAGAAGAGTGCGTCGTTGAAGAATTTGAGGGTTATACGGGATTCCAAGGCAGAGGCTGAAGCTATTCGGAGGCATCTTGCTGATCGTCAAGTTGTGGAGTCAATCCTTCAGAATGAGAAGGAACGCCTGAAGCTTTTCTAGGGGATAATGTCTCTGCTGTTTAAACTTGACGCAATTCAGGGAATGAATTTGTTTGTGAAGGATTCAAGGAAGGTTGTGGCTCGTGAGCTTCTTAATATACAAGAAATGGTAGATGCCATAATCACTGGCTTTCATTCAGCGGCAACTAATGTGGAGAACTAAATCCTTTCCGATGGATGGAAGATGCATTCAGACCCAATATTGAAGGTATCTGGATTGGAGGTTGATTCAAAGTTTAACCATGAAGTCTCACCTTCGAAGACGTGTGCCCACAAGGGTTTTTCTCTTAAATGTGAAGACAATTGCAATCGGCAGGTGAAGAAGGATTCCCAAATACAGCTAAGTCCCCAACACACTATGCGCATGGAAACTAACAAAGCAATAGCCAGAGCTAAGCATATAAGAAGAACATAATCAACAACTGGTCCTTTGTATTCGTGGCATTTTTAAAAGGGCATTTGATTATATGAGAACATCTATTTCATAGGAAGAAGAGGAAATATTTCTGCTCTAGGAAGAATAGCTTAATATGGAGAATAGTTTTGGCAGTTTTAAGCTTGATTCAGAAGAAATGGCCAAATGTTGTAAGCGAGACTCAGGCACCGTCCAATTGAAAGATTAACGGTAGCGATTAACTTGTCATTGGGATTTAGTCCCACATTGGCCGCGAAAATGAAGTCTTATGTGTTTATATACACAGGTCATTTCTAATTCTATTGACACGCAAAGGATAGGCGAGGGCGCTAGGTGTATGGACTCCATGAGAAGATCACCATCTTGGAGCTCGGGATGCCTATGTGGCCCCCTATCTTTTGTTGTGTGTGGATTCTTCGATGTGGACAAATGACTAAAGATGATAATGACGTGGAAAATAATGTATGGAAGATATGGCAACGGTATGGGCTGTGTGTGGCTTCTTCGATGTGGACAAATGACTAAAGATGATAATGACGTGGCAAATAATGTATGGAAGATATGGCAACAGTATGGGCTGTGTGTGGCTTCTTCGATGTGGACAAATGACTAAAGATGATAATGAAGTGGCAAATCATGTATGGCAGATATGGAAACAGTATGGCACAGATGTAGTAGTTCGGATGTCTATGTCTAAGTGGACAATGACATGGCAGAGAGTATGTATCGCTCAGATGGTTAATGACATGGCAAAGATGGTCTTTGAAATTGCTGGAGGAAGACCAACAATGAAGCATGCTCATGATAATCGCATAGTGGTGGTGTAAAAGAGGAGCCGAAGCTCTCTAAGCACTAAACGGATAAAATATAAGTCATATAGTGATGGTCCCATGTCGTATTAAAAAAAAATGCCAAGATCTTAAAGGAATATCAAGAGCCGAATTTCTTTTTTAATCAAGTGCTAAAGTTATAAAGTATAAGAATTAAGTGGTTTTATATAGTTATAACTAATTTATTAGTTTTAACCTTATGTGCTTATTATATGAAAAGATTCATCTCATCATGAAAGGGTGTGAGTCTAAAGACACACCATTTATGAAAAGGTATAAAAGAGGAGTATATAAGCAATAATGTGATATGATGAAGGATGTCTATTTGTTCTTAATGATGATACCTTAAGTAGAAGTAGAAAAGAGACCAAGAGTGGTGTGACTGCAAGTATGTATTGAAGATCAGAAGCACAAGAAGAGGATGCATTAAAGATCAGAAGTAGATGCATTAAAGTTCAGAGGCAGATGCAGAATAAGCAGTAGTCCAAGATGTTAATGAAGAAATCTAATTAAAGGGTGGAAGGGTGGAGCTAGGGCAGGTTGGTGCCTGCAGAAGGGGATTTGGTGCTTTTCCTTGTCAGTTGTAGTTGACTAAACAAGGGGGTTGTAGCCTCCTACCAGTTGGTGCTGGTGAATAAGGGTGTGGGTGAATCCTGATTAGTTGGTGCTAATCAAATTCTATTGTAACGTGTAAAAGCAATTTTGCAGATTAATAGAAATGACTTTGTGGTTTTTCCTTTAGGGTTCCACGATAAAACGCTGTGTCCATTTGAGTTTATTGTTTAATGAAATGTTCAATATGTGTGCTTAAAATAATTGGAATTAAAAGAAAAAGTTTACAATATGGATTCACCCCCCCTCTCAATATTGTTGATATTCCATCAACCCCAACCCACTTATAGCATTCACCACTAATACTAAATAGAAAAAAAGAATGGATGTATGTAGACTTACCAATTTCCTTGGATGCTTGAATGCCACTATGGAGGATGTGTAATCAAATTCCATTGTACATAAGTTATGTATTAGTACTCTTACTAGAAAAGGTTTCACCATCGAGATGCAAAAAATTCTACATAGAGCCTATTTCCAAAATCATAAATCCTTCTCCCATAGATTGCATGGAGAAACCAAAACCAGCCCCCATTCTAATTATCCCACCTTCACTCCACACGAGCATTAAAACTAGATTAAATTCCAAGTTTGGCATGGCTATGAGTCAGAGAAGGAGGCAAAAGGATGAATGGGGGTATTTAATCTCCCGCCTCAAAACCAACCCACATTCTAATTATCCCACCTTCACTCCACACAAGCATTAAAACTAGATTAAATTACAAGTTTGGCATGGCTATGGGATAGAGAGGGAGGAAAAAGGAGGTATGGGGGAATTTAATCCCCCACCTCCACTAGGTCTTGTTCTTTGACACTTTGTGATTCATGTGATGAGATTTGCATGCATGGTTAAGAGGAGTTTAAACATATGCTTATCTTTTAATTGATTCATCATTGTGGCCATTAGGTATTCAAAGGTGTTTCGGGTAACCCTGATTTTTATCTACTTATATTTTTGTCAATAAGGTATCCTAGCTCGCTAGAGAGCATGTCTGACTATTGTTCGATCAACATATGTGGCACAAATTGTATAAGACTAAGGAATATTGAGAAAACCTTGTATTCTCTACAACATTTGACTAAGGTTTGAGCCTTCTTCATGATTCCACTTGCTCACTAAGTCTGTGATCAAATAGGAAACTCCAAGAATAGGGGGTGGATTTATATTCTAAGAGTTGAGAATTGATACATTAATAAACAATGCATGTATATTTTCCCTTTCATTGTCCTTTCTCCCTAGTCCCCAAGTGAAACGTATTTATATGTTTCCTTTGGGGCCAAGGAAAATCCTCCTGCACCTTCCACCCCTATCATAATGTATATATTATTAACTAAAAATGTAATAGTTATTATAAATTATTAGAAATGTAAATTGATTGCAATGTAGAAAAATCAGAGGAGGCATGGAGAGGGTTTAGGAATTGAGACTAGAAGGATTAGTAACAATATAGAGAAAAAGCTAAGAGAAGAGGTAAAGGATCATGATGTGAAGGCTAATGGAGAAAATAGTGAAAATATGAGAGGGGAGATAGGGTAAAGTCGTTTGATAGGATCCCAATTGATGGATTATAGGTTTCCAAGATCAACCTAGCTTGTAACGATCCTCTTGATTAAAATTATGGGGATGTTTTTCAATTTCAAAAGCTTCTCTGATGAGATGAGTTGAGTAGTGTGGGGTGGGATTTTGGGATTCCCTCATCTCCCATCAACCCAATGGATCCTTTGCACACCAAGTTTATAAAATAAAAACCCATACCATTAGATACTGTTGAAATATTGTAACTTCAAAGAATATTATATTTGTATTATTCCGGAGATGTTTTATTCCTCCGATGGGACTCTATTGTATATACGGAGATGTTTATTCCTCCATTGGATTATGGGAACTAGGGTTATTAAATATCCTATGTAGGGATTGGCCCGAAGTTATTTTATCGGAGGTTATTAGACTTAAATTGACAAGTCGGCCTCATAGGGTAAAAAGTCAGTTGGAAAACAAGTATAAGTAGAGGAGGTTGTTCCTCACTTAACTTACTTGTCCTCACACTTCACTTGTGCACATAGGAGAGAGAGAGTTGTGCATTTGGTGGAGAAGGAGCTCTTGTTGTGGACTATTATCTTGTATTTGGTTGATTATCTATATTGAGGAAAGCTTTGCTGGGTTTTCTACCCCATGAGGGTTTCCCAGGGTATATCTGTGTCTATCTTATGATTATGTTTCTTTCAGTGATCTTGCTTGTGCATTTATGCTAGAATTTAACAGATACTTGCATGCCCAATCCCATCATCACCCTTCTCAGAAATATCGAGTACTAAAAACCCTTACCTCTAGAGCTATTCACATCTCCAATATGCAACATATCCATATCGAAAGACCCATGTAACCAAATCCTACATGGCTAATTGCCACTCTCTAACCCATATTAACATAGTTTTACAGTCCTCCATCCTAAACCCAAGAAATCCCTTGATAACCCTCCCCACTCTTTTATCTCCCTTATTTATATTCACAACATCACTGACCACAATATCGATGATCATCAGGATGAGGAAATATGCGGCTTTATCTTGGTGGAATAACATGAGAAGCTACTATTTGAGATTTGAGGTGAAGTGGCCAACCTCCTTTTCAAAAATGACCATCTCAAGCACAAGCTCAATTTGGTGCTACATTTGCTCGTAGCTAAATATTTGATGATGGAAAGACAAGGACATGACAATCCCAATAGTGATCAACCAAAATCTCTTCGTTTACTTGGAGTAGACTCGTAGAGGCATGGGGACGACCCTCCTGGAGACAAAGAAGCACAACCAGATTGATAATTTTCCAACTCAAGTAGGATATTTTGACACTTTAGTTTTATATCCTTCTTTATGTTTAGTTTTCAAACGATTTTCCTATAGCATGTATCGTAGGCCTCTAAATGTTTATTTTTCAAACGAATTGTCTATAACATGTATCACAGGCCTCTAAATGTTTGTTTTTTAGATGAATTTCATATAGCATATATTGCAAGCATTTAAGCCTTTATATTCTAAATGTCTACTTTCTTGTTCAATCTACAACCTAGCTGTCAACTAGTCAATCAATGAACTTTCAGTCTTTTCGGGTCTTATAAGAGGTGAAATTTTCTAGAAGTTGATTTGAGTTTGGGATGATTTTCCAATGTTGACAACCTAGACTCAAGAAGTATCTTTTCTCTCTTTCCTAATGATGGACCACACTAGTTTGGTCTGAAACATCGATTTGAAAAGCTATTGTGATGGATATAGAAGACACTCTCTATCAAAATTATGATCGCAGAGGCCTAAGAACTGAAGTATATAGATACATTTTTGCATATTTAGCATGCTAATACAAACTCTTAGTTACAAAAAAATGGTGTTGAAGTTTTTAAAAGCAATGTCTCCTCAATAGTGAACATGAACATCAAAGAGTCTCAAAGAGTTATATAGAAATTATTTAAAACAAAAACACCAATAAGCTATTTTATTTTTGTATATCAAGGCATAATATTAATATGGTGGTCATTTTTAATTATTTTAATGTTGAGAATATGCAACAAACTAATTTGAAACATTTCATGTAGACAATCACTCCATTGATAGTGTGGTGTATATAGAAAATCAAGAATGCACACAATCATTGCATTGATAGTGATTTATAATCTGTGGAAAATGAAAAATCATCGAACCATTCAATTCTTCATTGTTCAATGCTAATAAAGTTTGAGATAAAAAAAATTGTCATCTTTAGAATCCATATTTAAACCCACAAAATTAAAATTGACATTTGATCAAATCAAGAATCATAATTATAAAATTGAAATTAAAATTGTGTAAGTAAAAGCACTAGATTTAGTTAAATATATTTTCCAAACTAACCTAATACTTCCTTTCGAAGACCTACATAGAAATATGCCACTCACCTACATAGAAATATGCCACTTAAATAGAGAAACCATAGTATTAATATCATGTGTAGATGTGTCTAACTCTCAATATGGTAATTTTATACTTCTCAAAGTAAAAATAACACCTCACCTTTTAGAAATTTTCACTTTTTTCAATCAATAAAAATATTTCACTCAATTATATTTAAATGCACTTTTAAATATTATATTTCTAAATTTTAATCTCATTTAAAATATAAATCCATCTTAACTACAAATTTGAAATTAATTTGAAATATATTAAATATATTAATCAAAATCAAAATCCTTTTACCAACAAAAATTAATAATATACAAAATAACTATTTAATTATATTTGAATGCTATTCAATAAAAAAAGTTACTTTTAAATTCTCAACTCAATCAAAATATAATTCTATTTTAATTCCAATTCCAAATCTATCAAATGTATTACTCAAAATAAAAACCCTTTTTCTAACTAAAAAATTATAAAAAAAATATTTTTAAATAAATTTAATCCTTAATAAAAATAAAATAAATCTAAACTGATATCCCTACATTAATAAAATTTTAACTTTACAACTCTTTTCATTATTCACTTAATAAAATAATGTTACTTCTAAATTCTTTACTCAATATATATATAAACTCAATGAATGCATTTAAATTTAAGTACACTTAAAATTAATAATAAATATTTTTAAGTTTTCACTAGTTTTATATACTAATTTTTAAATGTCTATATCTATGACAGAATTTCATATATTAATTTTTTTAATTTATAGTGAATTTGTTTTGGAAACCTTCTTACTAAGCTTTTTGAGCATAAGAACAAAAGTTTAAAACAAACCAAATAATAACTTTCTTAAGGTCCTATAAACCAAAATTGGTGTAAACAGACGTTAATCATCATCATCATAAAATAAGGTATAATATTGTTAAATTTATATATACATCTAGATATTTAAACCTTCTACAACTATATATACAAATATAGATATATATACAGGTAGGAAAGGAATTTAGAAACACTGCATCCATAAAAATGACGATTACATTACCGGAACGATTTTACAATTCTGACAGATAACTAGAAATGCCCCATATACTCATTTATTTTATGCTCACTGAAATAACACGTTTATGTGAGATGCAACGACAACTGACCATTGAGAATCATTGTTCATTCGACCTTGAAACGATCCAGCACACACTTTCCCTTTAATCCCACGTTCCAGTATGTTTCCAGATACTCTCCAAACTTATATCCTCTGTATAGAGCCGGGTGCTGTTCATCCACCATGCTCGTTGCAGGAGCAATAAAAGCATCATCTGAAGGGAGATAGAATGTCGGAATTGATATGCGTGCACTGTCCCTGTTCGTTACTGCTCGATGCTTCACGCTCCGAAATCTCCCATTGCTCACTGCCTATTTTTCACATCACACACAAAAACAACAAATTGAATCAATAACATCAAATTATTTAAACAGAGAAAAAATTCTATGGATACGCTAATTCTTTCTAACCTGCAGCTAATTCTATGGATACGCTAATTCTTTCTAACCTGCAGCTGGTCTCCCAAGTTGACCACAAACGCGTTAGCTATGGGCTCTACCGCAGTCCACTTTCCATCTTTGAATACTTGCAGACCACTGACATCACCTTGCATTAACACAGTGATGGCACTTGCATCTGTATGGCCTGCTAAACCAATAGTAAGATCTGGATTTGGGCATGAAGGATAGTAATTTATGTTCATCACTTGGAAATGTTTTCCAAGAATTTTATTCAAGTAATCGGAATCTAGCCCAAGAGCTTCTGAAATTGCGGCCAGAAGCCTTAATATCAGCGCTCTCATCTCAGCGGCGTACTTGCCTGCAATATTTCTGTAGCAACAGCTTAAAGCAATCAGTTGTAAGTGAGCATTTTTTTACCGGTAGTGGTGCAGCTTAATTCTCCATGTTCCCGAGCTTGTTTTTTCTCCAAATTTTTATCACATATACTTTGTCGTGTTCTCTATCTAACCATATTGGTCTTAAGGTGTGACTAATCCAAAATGATGCCATGTCAGCCACAAAGTTCCAAGTTGTCTAGTCTTAGTGTGCCTTAGTGTATTTTTGATTAGGACCAATACTTGAACATTGATGTGACTTAAAGTAGATGTGACTTAAAATAATTTTCCAATTTCAAATATTCATTTTATTTCAAAATGTAGTTCAATTTTTTTTAATAAATAATTTTAAAAACATGAAAATATTGAGAATTACTTGTACATAAAGTACTTTATGAACCACTTATAGTAGATAGTTTTTTCAAAACTGAGGTCAATCAATACCATTACCATGTCCACTATTGATCACCCTATTTTAACTACTGATTAATTTTCCAGCTCCACCACTGGCTCCTCTCTCCTAATAGGTTAAGATGAATCAATGCTACTACTTCTCTATGTCTCAGATATTTTCTAATAGATAAAATTTTGATGATTACCTGTAGTCTGCAGGTTTTTCGGGCCAAGTGCTGATGACTTCATCCAGCGGGTGACAAGGCTGCGTGAGATAGTCCACCCAGTTGAGAACTTTGTCATTGGTAATATTGAAGCTTGTAAAAACGCGGACTAACTTCTTTCTGTCCTCTGAGTAGAGGCTTGCTCGGTCTTCCACGGGCATTTCGAAGAACTCTTTGGCTATCCCCATCATGTTTTTCATCACACTCTCTGCCACGCCATGGTTCACTATCTGCTATCAACGAAAAATATACAGTCACTCAGATATGAAACTATATCAGCAACGTATCAATAGAGATCAATACTCTGCAAGTCTGATAAAAAAATTGAGCCAAAAGTATTGAGGGGGGGAAGTTGTTGTAAAGGGATTGAGCTGTACTGTACCTGGAAGAAACCATCCTCCTCACATGCACGTCGGATTTCATGGATCACCGTTGCTCTGTTAGGGCCCTCTAGCTCTTGGAGGTCCAGCGTAGGGATGGTCTCACAGTAAGAGACCTGAGACAACTGTGGGCGTTCATGGGGAGGCAGTATATATCTATCATGCACCTCAAGGTGGTTGAGTCCATTGGACATGAGCTTCTCAATACCACTACTGAGGTGTTAGGTATGCACAGCCATTGTACCACAAATCTGAAATCTTCTTGACTTCCAATGCTGATGTTGGGAATGAATATTAAGACGGGAATTTATAGACTTACATTGATTGACCAATGGATTAGGATTGAGATCTGTCCAAAACCGGAACACCAAAGTCCTTGGGGATCATCTCCCAAGAAAAGAGTTTAGGAACATCTCTCAACCAATGAGTAGCAAGAGTTCTCATACAAATTTCTGAAATGGTCAAAAGTTCTGACAGGGAGTTGGAAACATCAATTTATAGATGAAATAGCTTGATTCTCAAGCCAACCACACGTGTGAAAGAGGTAGCGTGCATTCTTTGAGAGGAATGGAAACTTCTTGCTTTACAAAACTTTCCTACTTTTGCTTCCTTTCACTGAATTTAGCAAGTGCGTTCTTTTAGCCTTTTCTGGATGTGCTTTCTATCTTTTTACTTTCATGCTTTGTGCTTTTGCTTGTTTCCTTCATTTAATTCCTTGATTTTTCTGAGCTTTGCCACTAAGGCAAGAGAGGTCCACATTGAACCTATTGGGCCCTCCTAGCCATGTCATCATCAAATTGCCACCAAAATTTATTAGTAATGATGTATTTATTAATAAAAAATAATTCAAATTTGAATAGAATTAATTATTTAATAATTAATTAATTCCTATAATATTTTTCCTCAAAATTTATCCCCATTAATTTAATGCTAACTCAATTAATTTCCTTAGATACTTAGTTTGGGGATTACTCTCTTCACGGGCCCACCTTATCCATTTAATCACCCAAATACACCCTTAGGCATATTCCATAAGATAATTTCCACATTCACCCATTAATTAATTAATTAATGCCTTGGTGACTTCGACCAAATCACCCCCATGGACCATAGCAAAAATTGGGGGACATTTGACAAAATACTACTCAAAAACACCTAATGACACCAACTTCCTCAATCATATGTCAATGATACTATGATGAGGCCATGTACGCTTAATGGAGGAAGCCTTCTTATCCCTAGATAGCTAGAAGATTCTTTTAGGGCCTAAAGTTCAAGCCTCCTCTCTAACCATGTCTAAGGCCCCAATTCCCCAAGACATGGATAAATAGCACCATGGATACCAATTCCAAATCACGTGTAGTGATTTGAGGCATTGTTATTGGATCTACATGAATTAATATTTTTTTGTAGGTCCAAAGGCAAGGTATTCTTCCACAAAACATCATTCACAAGGCCCTAAGACATGTACTTATTGCTCAAAACCACATAATGGAACTAGCATATTCAATCATATGCCAATGATACCCTTAGGAGGTCCTCTTTGGTTGGAGGAGGAATCCTTCTTAACCATGGATGGCTAGAAGCATCATTTATGTCCTAAGGTTCAGTTCTACTCTATTGGCCATGTCGAAGGCCCTAGAAACATACTAATGAAACCTATATCTCATTAAAAAACCTCATTAGGGCACCAAATATCAATGAACACCAATATTGTCATTAATGGGACTATGTAGTGGTTTGAGGTATCGATCAAGACCTAAATGCATATTTTCTATTAGTTTTCAAAATAAGCAACAAATTTTGTATAAATTTAAAAAAATAATGATATAATCATGTATATCTCTTCAAGGCCTTTCCAATAAGCCAAAGAACTCAAAAAACTAATGCCTGGATAGGAAGTTATGACCAAAATATTAAAGCACACTTTTTAATTATAAAACCGCGCGTGCACGCTTTTAGAGCACATGTGCATTCTTGTTCATGCCACAAGTGCGCATGCATTCCAAAACTGTGCACGCGCTCCTACGCATGCGCTCTTTTTTTCAAATTTGAACAGGGGCAGGAAATTGTGCGTTTACTAACTAGGTAGGTTTTGATTTAGGTTCGGGTTTCCAAACCTGCTGCTTTAGTATGCAAATTGATGAAATCTTCTCATTTTCAAGTTATCACTCTATACCTTCATTTTTTACATTATTTTCTGATAATCTACAGATATCTATTGTTAATAAAATTACAGACCCACCTAAAGTCAACTTTGTAGATTGCATATATATAATTCTTTTTACAAATTAATTTAGTGTTTAGTGTTTTTAATATATTTTTCACCTCACATCTACCAAAATCCTAAAAAGCATGCCTCTTTTGTTTCTACTCTAACTTTTTTTCTCCTTATGCATTTTTCACCAAAATTATACTATGCACTAGAACACAAAGAGACCTATGATCTAAAAAAAAATTGTTTGATATGTTAATACCCCTTTAGGCTGCACTAACAAAAGGCCTTCTCATTTCAAAGATAAACTGAATTTGGTAATTAAAAAAAAAATATAAAATTAAGAAAATAAATTTTGAAAAAATAGTCATGCACTAAATCTATGTTTTATTTACATCTCTACAAAAAACTTTACCGAAATTCCATCTAGGTACTACAAGGTTGCACTAGCAAAGACATATACACTAAATTTTGCATGAAACTTAACATACCAATGTTGAGAAAACACAAATTTCACCTTGTTGCACATAATTTCAAAAAATAAAAATTATATATTTGGAAAGCTAATTCATTTTTCTACATTTCATACATTGCCGCCAATGTGTCCTGAAAAACTGACATTAGCTTGAACCAACCCTCCAATAATGATTCTTAAGCATTTATTTTACAAATAATCAATTCTAATTCATAGTGGCATCTATTTTAATTGTTGATTTGTGTAATGTCCCCATTCAAATAAGTGCATAGTAAGACAATCCCATCAAGCCTACTAGTTTCCTAGGTTGGATGGGCACATGTGGGATGGTAATAAGGAAGCTAATAAATGATATTTAGACATTAGAAAGGTTCAAGCATTTAATAAATATGATGAATAAATAAATTCAAGAGAAATTCTAGGTGACAAGTGGTTTTGGAGACATATGGAGGTGGTGGGACCCACACTAGCTTGATTTTTCAATGACACATGGCAACTCTCTCTTGCCAATTCAAATTCATGCGAAGGTGAACACTCTTGGGTGAGTTGGTAAGTCATAACACATGGCATTGAGAATCTTAGGTCGAAATGGGATGGAATAGTAACCTCCATGGGAGAGGAAGAGTCAAATTGGAGGACTAGTGGACACTTGGGCTAGATTCCCTAGTTTTATGACAACAATAATGAAGCATCTATGACATTTATGACAAAATTTAGACATGACTTCTTACACTTGACCATTATGACATGTCAGCCCCAAAAATAGGCTCAAGGAAGGCGCTCATGGAGTTGGAGGAATCTAAAGAGACTCAAATTCGAATTTGGGAGAAGATGGAAGGTTGGAACTAGGAGACAAGTGGCAAATGAGGAATATTTTCTAAATGAAAAATTATTGAATCTATTGAGAGGATTTCGACCCCTTGAAGGCTAATGTTGGTTATAAAATGTAGAAATCAAGTATGAGAATGGCTTTTGATGATTTGAGAAAATTGCATTTGTGAAGAGAGAACCAGTGGATGACTAGTTTCTTGCCTTAGCCAATTTCGAGGGTGAAAGATTCCCATCCAAGTTGGTGTTTGGAGATGCCACTCAGGTCTTTCATGGAGCTTTAATGGAGTTTTATTTGCAGGTAGAAGCTACAGGAAGTTTCATGGTTTGGTTTAGTGCAGCACTTTCTCTCCACCATTTCCAATTTTGAAGGCATATTCGGGCTCCTTGAGGGATTGCGCTTTGGGTGAGATCTTGCACTCATTGGGAGAGATTCATATGATATTTTTCTGATTGTAATAGCTTCATATCCTCTGTTATTCATATTCAGAAAATCTCAGGTCGAAATACCCATTGAATGTATGCAAAATTATTGATTAATGAGCAAACAATGTCCGTTTCCCCAATGCTTTGATGTATGACACTATAAGGTTGATTATTTCGAATGGATGGATGATTATATGATATATTTGTGATTAATACACTTTCATGGATATATTCTACAAGTTTCATGTACTGTACTTGAGCATTGAAGCATTGTTACTCAGTTTGTTTGTATTGAGAGGTGAAATAGTATCATTTCCCCAAGGGTCGAATTGGGGGTTTTTGCTGTTGAATGTGAGAGAGTTAGAACAGTATTAAAAATCAATTAATGGTTCATATGAGACCTTAATCACATACTTAACACATTACATACCTCTTTTCATGAATTCATGGGAGTTTGGAGGCATTTGGAAGGCCATTTGCAGTGTTACCCCGGGGGGATTTGATGCACAAATTACTAGTCAAAATTACCTATATTGATCAGAATACAAATCAAGTTTGAAATAGTATTTGGAGGGCCATAAAACATCCCTGAATCTAATATTCAAGTCTAAATACCATTCATACACTCCTACAGAATATTTGGGAGCATTTGGGTTGATTTGGAGGTCAAGACAGTAAAACTAGTCAAAGGTCGAAATTGGGGAAAAAGTGAAAAAATTGGCATTTTAATAAAATTTTGAAAAAGGGTCATTAAAAGTGGTATCAGAGCATGTTCTTGGCACCTGATGGTCTTAACAAGAATTCAAAAGAATAATCCACCACCCTGTGAACTAGTAGTTGAAGAGGTTTTTGTTGAAGAAGAGGTAGTAGAAGAAGAGGAGTCTTTCACTAAAACCATGGGTAGAGAGGAGGATGACAAATTAAAACATAAGGAGGAACTTATTGCAACCTTAGATCCATGTTTCTCCAAACTTTCAGCAAACATGGATAGGATAGGTGATAAATTGTTGAATGGATTCGAATTCTTGATTAGCTAGCTTCAAAGCAAAGGGATAATAGGAGACAATAGTGGTTCACACTTAGGGGAAAAGATGAAAGGGAATGAGCATATTTTCTCAAGTACAGGACCTCATAATAGACTTGATGAATTTCAAAGCACACAAAGGCCTACTGCACCTAAATTTCTCACACCCAAAGAAGAGCGCAATCTTGAATTGGATTACAAGAAACTAGTAAATGATTGGAATGATTTGAATGAAGATTGTAAAAGACGTGTACCACTCAGTGACTACATTGATGCTTTGAAAAAGATTAATAGGAAGGGAGACAATAGGAGTCCATTCCAAAACAAAGAATTAAATAGTGCTATTGGAAAAATGTCACTTCTTACTTTTGATGGTTCTTCTCAAAATTCTGCTAACACTTGGGTGCAAAAATTGGATGTATATTTTCAGTTGAATCCTATGTTGGAAGAGGATGCATTAAAAATGGCCATTTTGCATTTGGAAGGAGATGCCAATGAATGGTGGTTTCATGGGCTGAAAACCTTGGGTCATAATCAGGTTAAAAAATATGGGGAATTTGTTGACAGGGTACTAGAAAGATTTGAACAAAAAGATCCAGAATTGCCTTTCAAAGAACTAGCTCAATTGAAGCAAACTGGGTCCCCTATTGAATATATGATGGACTTTCAAAAATTATCAGTCAAGTTGGATGATGTATCTATGGGAAGATTAGTATTGTTGTTCACTGAAGGTTTGGCTGAACCCTTAAGAGGTTTGGTCAAAGCCCACAATCCAACTACATTAAAAGATGCAATGAGCTTGACTAGGGATCTCCAAAATGTGCTTCCTAGAACGAGATTTCCTCTTAAGCCTAGTTATAAATTTGAAAAGAAACCTTGGCAAAGGGATGGATATGATAAGAAACCTTGGAAAAGAGAGTCATTTGAGAGGAATAAAAGAGAGGGACTAAACAGGGATGAACTTAGAAAAAAAGAAACTATGCTTCACATGCTTCCAACCATGGACACCCGGGCACAAATGTACCAAAGGAAAGGCTCAATACATAGAAATATTTTCTGATAATGAGGGGTATGATGGGGGCATGGATGAAGATGGACATATTTCAGATCAAGAAGAGGCATATGAGACAGCAGTAGAAGAGGAAAGACAAGAAGAAAATCAGCCTTCACCGGACAAAGCAAGAATGGCAGTGCTTTCAGGAGTACCTCGCTATCATACTATTCGATGCAAAGGTGTGGTACAAGGACAAAGAACTTCAGTTTTGGTAGATGGAGGAGCCACTCATAACTTCATTGATGCAGAGATGGTAGAGAAAAGAAAGATACCTATTGAACCATTTGATGGCTTCACAGTTGTCATTCCCGGTCACAATATAATGCAATGCAAAACATGGGTTCCAAAGTTGCAAGTCACCATAGGTAACTATACTTTTGTTGATAGTTTTTATGTGGTTGATATTGCTGATACTAATGTGGTTTTGGGAGTGCAATGGTTGTATTCAATAGAAGAGCATACAGTAAATTATCAAATTCCCGAAATGAAATTCCAAGATTCAAAAGGAGTACAAAGAGTTGTGAGATGGCAACACACTTATCCAAATCAAGTAGTGACTTGCAATAGCATGAGATCTATATTTAGGCATTGGGATATAGAATGGGCTGATGAATGTCATATTACATCTCCCAAGCCAACTATAAATATTGTCAAACACCTAAAGGAGATAGAGAGACTTTTGCAAAAATATGAAAAGGTTTTTAGAGACCTTCCACATGGTAGGCCACCGGATAGGGGGGTTGAGCACAGTATTGTTTTGGAGGAGGGTACTTCACCCATTCAGATACCACCTTATAGACATCCTGAAAGGTTTAGAGATGAGATTGAAAAATCTATCCAAGAACTCCTAGAGTTGGGACTCATTAGACCAGGCTCTAGCCCGTATGCTTCTTCAGTAGTGCTAGTGAAGAAAAAAGATGGAACATTGAGAATGTACATAGATTTTAGAGCCTTGAACAAAAAGACTATAAAGAATAGGTATCCTATTCCTAGGATTGATGAGCTCATGGATGAGCTTCATGGGGCCAAATACTTCTAAAAAATTGACCTTATATCAGGGTATCACCAAATTCGAATGAAAGATGAAGATGTTCAAAAGAGCACTTTTCGATGTCATTTTGGCCACTTTGAATTTCTTGTCATGCCTTTTGGGTTAACCAATGCTCCAGCCACCTTTCAAGCATGTATGAATAGGATATTTTGCAAGCAACTAAGAAGGTTTGTTTTGGTTTTCTTTGATGATATTCTCATTTACAGTAAAACATGGGAAGAACATTTGTAACAGTTAGAGATTGTGTTGAAAATCTTGCAAGAAGAGTCCTTATTTGCTAAATTATCAAAATGTGAATTTGGAATGAAAGAACTATTGTATCTTGGGCAAATTATTAGGCAAGGAGTGAAGGTACACATGGACAAAATCAGGGCTATCTTGGAATGGCCATCACCAAAAAATATTACCGAATTGAGAGACTTTATTGGCATATGCACCTACTACAGAAAATTTGTAAAAGGGTTCTCCAAGTTGACTTCTCCACTCACTGATTTGACTAAAAAGGATGCTTTCAAGTGGGATGAAGAGGCTGAAAAGGCCTTCCAAAAAATGAAAGAGGTAATAAGTAGTTGTCCCATACTTGCACTTCCTAATTTTACTAAACCTTTTGTTGTGGAATGTGATGCTTCAGGTGGAGGAATAGGGGCTGTCCTAAAGCAAGGCCAACACCCCATAGCCTTTGAGAGCAGAATGTTGAAGCCTCATGAAAAACTTTACTCCATATATGATAAAGAAATGCTGGCCATTATGCATGCATTGGCCAAATTCAGACAATACTTGGTGGGCAGCAAGTTTGTGGTGAAAACTAACCACAATAGTCTAAGACACTTTCTCACCCAAAAAGATCTAAATGAAAGGCAACAAAAGTGGGGTAAGCAAGATTCAAGCTTATGATTTTGATATTGAATATGTCAAAGGAAAGAATAATATAGTAGCAGATGCTTTGTCAAGAAGGCCTTCCTTTTCTCTCATGGATATTGCCAAGGATTAGAAAAACATGCTACTAGTTGAATATGCCAAAGACAAATTTGCTTGTGATGTGTTGGATGGAATCAAAGGGGATGATAATTATAGGATTTTGAATGGGATGATATATTATAAGGGAAGAATTTATTTAGTTCATAACTCCAAGCTCAAGTACCGAATTTTGCAAGAAGCACATGATTCTCCACTAGCGGGCCATCTAGGGATCTTCAAAACTTATAGACAGTTGAGGCAAAGATTTTTTTGGAAGGGGCTGAAGGAAGATGTTCAGAATTATGTGAATGAATGTAAAGCATGTCAACAAAACAAATCATAACTTACATGTCCAGCCGGCCTATTACAACCATTTCCCATTTCGGAGCAAAAATGGGACAGTATTTCTATGGATTTCATCACCGGATTGCCTAAATCCTTGGGTAAGGATTGTATCTATGTGGTAGTTGATAGGTTGACAAAATTTGCTCATGTTTTTGCTATTACATCATCTTTTAGTGCTGCACAAGTGGCTGATATTTTTTTCAAAGAAATCTTCAGATTGCATGGGCTTCCCAAGAGCATTGTCAGTGATAGAGATAGTAGATTCATGGGTGCTTTTTGGAAAGAAATTTTTAGATTGGTAGGCACTCAATTGACTCCAAGTACCAGCTATCATCCAAAAAATGATGGACAAACAGAGAGGGTAAACCAATGGTTGGAAGGATACCTAAGAAACTATGTGGGAGGGCAGCAAAAAGCATGGGCAAAATGGCTACACTTGGGTGAGTTTTGCTACAACACCACTTATCGTATGTCAATAGGAATGTCTCCTTTCAAAGCATTATATGGTTATGATGCACTTACATTTGCTGACATTATATTTGGTGATAGTAGAGCCCCAAAGGCTAAAGATTGGGTGGAAGAGAGCCAAAAAAATTTAAAGCTCTTGAAAGACAATTTGCAGGTTGCTCAAAATCAGCAAAAACAATATGCTGATAGACATAGAGAAGAGAGAACCTTTCAAGTCAATTATTTAGTATATTTAAGGTTGCAGCCCTATAAACAAACATCTCTCAAAAATAATGGAGCAGAAAAATTAAAACCAAGGTACTATGGGCCATACAAGGTAGTGCGGAAGGTTGGACAAGTAGCATACGAACTAGAACTTCCGGAAGGGAGTAAAATCCACAATGCATTTCATGTTTCTTGTCTTAAGAAAGCTCTTGGTCAACAAATCATCACTTCAGAAATACTTCCTCCTTTGGATGATGAAGGTCAGCTCACACTTGTTCCGGAAAATATTTTGAAGACACAGGAAAGAAGGTTGAGGAGTAGAATCATCAAAGAATATTTAGTGCAATGGAAGGACTTACCAAATGAATATTCCACATGGGAAGAGGAGAAGATTTTGCAGCATCCAAAATTGAAATTGCTTGAGGACAAGCAATCTTGGGTGGGGAGGACTGTAATGTCCCCATTCAAATAAGTTGATAGTAAGACAATCCCATCAATCCTACTAGTTTTTTAGGTTGGATGGGCACATGTGGGATGGTAATAAGGAAGCTAATAAATGATATTTAGACATTAGAAGGGTTCAAGCATTTAATAAATATGATGAATAAATAAATTCAAGAGAAATTCTAGGTGGCAAGTGGTTTTGGAGACATATGGAGGTGGTGGGATCCACACTAGCTTGATTTTTCAATGACACATGGCAGCTCTCTCTTGCCAATTCGAATTCATGGGAAGGTGAACACTCTTGGGTGAGTTGGTAAGTCATAACACATGGCATTGAGCATCTTAGGTCGAAATGGAATGGAATAGTACCCTCCATGCGAGAGGAAGAGTCAAATTGGAGACTAGTGGACACTTGGGCTAGATTCCCTAGTTTTATGACAACAATAATGAAGCATCTATGACATTTATGACAAAATTCAGACCTGACTTCTTACACCTGACCATTATGACATGTCAGCACCAAAAATAGGCTCAAGGAAGGCGCTCATGGAGTTGGAGGAATCTAAAGAGACTCAAATTTGAATTTGGGAGAAGATAGAAGGTTGGAACTAGGAGACAAGTGGCAAATGAGGAATATTTTCTAAATGAAAAATTATTGAATCTATTGAGAGGATTTCGACCCCTTGAAGGCTAATGTTGGTTATAAAATGTAGAAATCAAGTATGAGAATGGCTTTTGATGATTTGAGAAAAATTGCATTTGTGAAGAGAGAACTAGTGGATGACTAGTTTCTTGCCTTAGCCAATTTCGAGGGTGAAAGATTCCCATCCAAGTTGGTGTTTGGAGAGGACACTCAGGTCTTTCATGGTGCTTTAATGGATTTTTATTTGCAGGTAGAATCTATAGGAAGTTTCATGGTTTGGTTTAGTGCAGCACTTTCTCTCCACCATTTCCAATTTTGAAGGCATATTCGGGCTCCTTGAGGGATTGCGCTTTGGGTGAGATCTTGCACTCATTGGGAGAGATTCATATGATATTTTTCTGATTGTAATAGCTTCATATCCTATTTTATTCATATTCAAAAACTCTCAGGTCGAAATACCCATTGAATGTATGCAAAATTATTGATTAATGAGCAAACAATGTCTGTTTCCCCAATGCTTTGATGTATGACACTATAAGGTTGATTATTTCGAATGGATGGATGATTCTCTGATATATTTGTGATTAATATACCGCCATGGATATATTCTACAAGTTTCATGTATTGTACTTGAGCATTTGAATCATTTTTACTCAGTTTGTTTGTATTGAGAGGTGAAATAGTGTCATTTCCCCAAGGGTCGAATTGGGGGTTTTTGCTGTTGAATGTGAGAGAGTTAGAACAGTAGTAAAAATCAATTAATGGTGCATATGAGACCTTAATCACATAATTAACACATTACATACCTCTTTTCATGAATTCGTGGGATTTTGGAGGCATTTGGAAGGCCATTTGCAGTGTTACCCCGGGGGGATTCGATGCACAAATTACTAGTCAAAATTACCTATATTGATCAGAATACAAATCAAGTTTGCAACAGTATTTGGAGGGCCATAAAACATCCCTGAACCTAATATTCAAGTCTAAATACCATTCATACACTCCTACAGAATATTTGGGAGCATTTGGGTTGATTTGGAGGTCAAAACAGTAAAACTAGTCAAAGGTCGAAATTGGGGAAAAAGTGAAAAAATTGGCATTTTAATAAAATTTTGAAAAAGGGTCATTACAATTTGATTCACCACAAGTTACAACCTTAATAGTTGAGTCACTTGCTTGTTGAATGACATGTTATTAGAGGTAAATTTTCTAAGGTACTCTCATATTTACTCTGCAGGCGTTTTCACCGTGGAGAAGCATGACCTCCACGTCAGCTAGATTCCTCGCTCATGGAGCGAATGGAATCATGCCACGTGGATGGTTATGCTTATCCGCGAGCTGCCTCCTGCCGACGCGTCGCTGTACTCTATCAATTTTGTACCGATATGTTTTTAGGATGCGACCATGGTTATGCTTCTCCAAGAAGAAAATGACTAGCCTTTGGCTTGGAGGGGCCAGGCAATCAAAGCAACCCCGTACCAAATTCTCTCCAGCACCGAGTTCCAACCAAAGTGATCCATGGTGTGCACTATGAAACGGTCCTCTATCAACTCTTGCTATCTTCTCCATCGCGTCTACGGTTTGGTCTCTCTCATCCTCCACTCCTGCGCACCATGTGTGCCCTCAAGCTGTGTAGACACTCTGTAGTCACTACCAAATGAACGTTACAAGCATCAGTATCATTTGCTGCATTACAAGTCGCATGATTGCACGTTCTCAAAGTTCTTTGCTGTGTGCAAGTTATATGACCACGTCGTGCCTCCACTTGATCTGCTCATCATTGCGTGGCAAGCCCATCAAGGTTGACTATCTGTGATCTGTTTGTTGTGTAATCTGTCCTCTGTCGACAACTTGCCCAACGGTCAATTGCCCCCTTGCGCATGCCCACTTTGTAGCAGTCGAGTGGTGTTTACGTCAATGGTGCGGCGGTCACCATGAATCGATTAGGTCATTTTTTAATTTAAATTTAATTGTATTGTCGGTCGCCGGTCGGCGTGGAAGGGCCAAATAAACTAAAATAACTCAGATCACTACACTCTGGCGATTTTGTGGCGATCTTCAAGGAAACCTCCGATGGAAACCTTCGAGATTTCTCGCCGAAGCTCCGATATAAAGAAAGCTGCAACAATGATTTGCCTTGTTTTTCCCAGAATTAGAACTTTACGAATTACAACTTTACGGATTAAAAGTGCTAACAAAATTTGAGAAGTTACCACTTTTGAAACCTAATATTTCCTTAATTTTTTATTATGTGAGTTTCTCCGTGACGATTTAAAAAAAAAAACTCTAGTCTTTTCTATCCTAGAAGGAATAAAATCATAAAAAAACAAGAATTTGAAATTAAAAAAAACACTGATATTGAAGAATGACAATAAAAAAGGCAGGAAATTAAGAAGTTACTATTCATTGATGTTTGGAAAAGATTTCTGAAACTTAATATTTTTTTAAACCATTCATTTACTATTCTATGAGTTTTTTCCGTGAATATACAGTCATAAATCAGGGCCGCTGAACCCAAAGTTACCCACCTGTTTCATTGCAGCATCAACTCTCTGCCACCAGTGTCATCCCCAGGAAAAAAAAAATAACTTTGTTTTATGCATTTAATTTGAAAAAATTACAAATTGGTCAAGATTATTAAAAAAATTTGGTCGCTACCACTGGTCAGCTCTTATATCATAAAACCCGCAAAACATGTGCCCAGATTCTTGCAAATTCGTGGTCGCTCCCACTCGTTGGCTCTTATATCATAAAACCCGTGAAACATGCACCCAGATTCTTGCAAATTTGTGGTCGTTGTGGTCAGCTAATATATCATATAACATGCAACCATGAATTGATATATTCCGTCATGCAATGGTTGCCGGCACAAAAAATGGTTTCCAGAAAAACAATAAAATCTCTGAAACAGTCCGCGATATCATAAAGCACCGATTGCTACCGGCACAAACAAAATGGTGACCAAAAATATGATAAAATCTCCGAAACAATCCGCTGCAAAATCATCATAAGTTCTATTTAAAAATTCAATTTTGGCTTCCGGCGTTCCTTTTGCCCCTCCAGGGGCAAATGCTAGTATTAATTCTATGGAACTAAAATTATTAATATAAAATTGTTTATCCATATATGTTTGAGATTTAATTAATGTAATTCATAAAAAATAGAAATATGTTATGGATTATATTATTTTAATTTATTTAAAAAATAAAATTAATATTTAAATATAGATAATGAATGTTATTAAAATTCATTAAGATTAATCTAATAATTTTATAAAACAATTTAAAAATTATATATCTATCCTCAAAATTAAATATACCAAAATAAATTAAATTAAATTAAAATATAATATAAAATTTGTAATTATATTTCAGCTAAATTCATAAAATAAATTAGATAAATAAGATTACTTATTAAATTTAGTAACGCTATGTATCGTGCTTGGGTAGTGGTGTATCGGAATTGACCTTATGCTATGACCCATTCACAAAATAAAATAAAATAATTTATAAATTCAACTAACTACAAAATCTTAAACTTTATAGTCAATATGTAAATATATGGTTTATATTTTCATATATTTTCATATATACTTACTTGAAGAAAGCTTAAAGTAAATATAGGTAATATATTTCATATATTAACTATATATTTAGTTAATCAAATTATCTTTATAAGTTGATAGGATGATGGTGGTGGTGATGGTGATGGCGAGGGTGATGGTGGTGGTGGTGATGATGATGATGATGATTTCCTTTCATATAGGGCCTTGAAAGGGAAATGAGTCATTTGGTTTTCTTTAGATTTTTATTTCTATGCTTAAAAAGATTTAAGAGAAACATTCATAAATCACCATAGTTATGATAAGTTAAAAGGTTGGGAAGGGCACTATTGTAACAAATGTTTTGAAACTGTGCTCTAATGTGGGTCTATGCAGGACATTCTATGAGAAAGTGATTTTCATCTTCAACTCTCTTTGTGTCACAAATATGACATATTTTTTCATCCCACGATGTTTTAGGAATTGTGTAGTACCCTGTTTCACTATGGAGCTCATGAGAGTTTGTTCTTATTTTAGTAACGTTGATTTTCTTCTTTATTCTAGTTAAAATAGAGATATACTTTTGATCTTCTAGATGAGGGTTGATCACCTCCTTATAATATCTTAATTTTCTCGTATCCTCTAACTATTTATCACACAACATCTTTTCCTTAAATTTAGATGTAATAATACTTTAAATATTATCGCTATTCTGCAAAGTGACCTCTTCCTCAACACCCCAATGGTTTAGCCAAGACTTAACATCTTTATGCCAACCTCGCTTAAGCTGCATGTGGTTTTGAATAGAGTATGAAGCAACCTTAGGAAGCATCGTGTATCCCATGTTGTTTATATTGTTCTTGTACATTAGGTACCTAGTCATAGCCATGCCCTCAATTGGGAAGAGACTCACTTCTATGAGGAGGATAGAGTAGGGTGTATTGCCTTAAATTTTGAGATTATGTGTTATAAAGCACTTTTGGATATCCTCTATCATTCTCCAAGATTCTCTAGAATTTTTGCAGACACAAATTTCATAGCCATATAAGATAGTTGAATAAATAAAAATAGTTCATTATAAACTATTCTCACTCTACAAGATAACCTCAATTAACATCATACAAATAAATAAAAATTGACCTAAATTAGACATCAAGATTTTAGTTCTAATAATAAGCATAAGTTTATTTTAAATTTGTATTTATCAAGCATTAAGAGAGATTGAATTTCATGATGTGAAATTTTTTTTCCTAATATAAAATTTTTATTCTTTAAGAAATTTGATCTCTCTCAATGTACTTGATATATTCAAGTTAAAGATGGATCAATGTTGGTTTTAATTTTCTTTTAACTTTTGTGTAAAATTATAAATTGAGTTGACATATGTTACTAATTAGTTTTGTTTATTTTTATTTTTTTGTCACTTATTTTACCTACTTGACAACATCTCTCCCTCATATGGGTTCTAGAGCACCTTGTTACCAATTAGTTTTTTTTTGTCACATCATCTCTCCCATACTTGGTTGTAAAACACCCAACTACTCTAGGTGCAGTTATAGTATTGTAACATGTAGTAATATTACTATATCAATTATAATATTAGCATACTAATTTGCTAGTATGTAATAGTTAGGATCTATTTTAATATAATATACTAATTCTACTAAGTAACTATGACATATCTGGAAACTTGGACTCCATGTCTTCTTGATTGGATACTTGTTTTACATATGCATGCTAAGTACTCAATTGCTTTCTTCATTCCCTCTAGTTGGCTTGACATTTACCTTAAGATTATTTTAATCTCAATATTATTGTCTTCAGGATTCCCCCTCAAGGTAAGATTGATTTCAATTTTAGGAAGCAGGGTCCTATCTTTCAAAATTCCCAAGATTTCTCTTATTTCTTTCCAAGAGGGTGTGGGAGATCTTAAAGAGGACAATGCTATTCTACTCGGCCTCTTTAGAAAAATTTATGTGCAAACCCCAACCCACTTATATCCTTCACCACTGATACTAAATAGAAAACAATAATGGATGTATGTAGACTTACCAATTGCCTCAAATGCTTGAATGCCACTATGGAGGATGTGCAATCAGATTCCATTGTACATAAGTTACGTATTAGTACTCTTACTAGCAAAGGTTTCCCCGTCGAGATGCAAAAAATTCTACATAGAGCCTATTTCCAAAAGCACAAATCCTTCTCCCATATATTTCATGGAGAAACCAAAACCAATCCCCATTCTAATTATCCCACCTCCAATCCACGCAAGCATTAAAACTAGATTAAATTCCAAGTTTGGCATGGCTATGGGTCAGAGAGGGAGGCAAAAGGAGGCATGGGGGTATTTAATCTCCCACCTCAAAACCAACCCCCATTCTAATTATCCCACCTTCACTCCACGCAAGCATTAAAACTAGATTAAATTGCAAGTTTCGCATGGCTATGGGTAAAAGAGGGAGGCCAAAGGAGGCATGGGGGCATTTAATCCCCCGCCCCCACTGGGTCTTGTCCTTTGATACTTTGTGATTCATGTGATGAGATTTGCATGCATGGTTAGAGGAGTTTAAACATATGCTTATCTATTAATTGATTCATCATTGTGGCCATTAAGTTAGTCAAAGGTGTTTAGGGTAACCCTAATTTTTAACTACTTATATTTTTGTCAACACTTGGTATTCTAGTTCACTAGAGAGTCTGTCTGAATATTGTTCGATCAACATATGTGGCACAACATTTGACTATGGTTTGAGCCTTCTTCATGATTCCACTTGCTCACTAAGTCTGTGATCAAATAGGAAACTCTAAGAATAGGGGGTGAATTTATATTCTAAGAGCCAAGAATCGATACATTGATAAACAAAGCATGTATATTTTCCCTTTCATTGGCCTTTCTCCCTAGTCCCGAAGTGAAACGTATTTATATGTTTCCTTTGGGGCCAAGGAAACTCCTCCTGCACCTGCCACCCCTATCATCATGTATGTATTATTAACTAAAAATGTAATAGTTATTATAAATGATTAGAAATGTAAATTGATTACAATGTAGAAAAATCAGAGGAGGCATGGAGAGGGTTTAGGAATTGAGACCAAAGGGATTAGTAACAATAAGGAGAAGAAGCTAAGAGAAGAGGTAAAGGATCATAATGTGAAGGCTAATGGATCAAAGAGTGAAATTATGAGAGAGGAGATAGGGTAAAGTTGTTCGATAGGATCCCAGTTAATGGATTATAGGTTTCCAAGATCAACCTAGCTTGTAACCATCCTCTCGATTAAAATTATGGGGATGTTTTTCAATTTCAAAATATTCTCTGATGAGATGAGTTGAGTAGTGGGGTGGGATTTTGGGAATCCCTCATCTCCCATCAACCCAATGGATCCCTTGCACACCAATTTTATAAAATAAAACCCCATACCAATAGATATTTGCATGCCCAATACCATCATCACCCTTATCAGAAATATGGAGTACTAAAAACCCTTACCTCTAGAGCTATTCGCATATCCAATCTACAACATCTCTATATTGAAAGACCCATCTAACCAAATCCTGCATGCCTAATGGCCACTCCTCTAACCCAGATTAACATAGTTTTTACATTTCTCCATCCTAAACCTAAGAAATCCCTTGATAACCCTCCCCACCCTTTTATCTTCCTTGTTTATATTCACGACGTCACTGGTCCCACACTATAGATGATCATTACGATGAGGGAATACGCGGAATTCACTTGGTGGAAGAACATGAGAAGCTACTATTTGATATTTGAGGTGAAGTGGCCAACCTCCTTTTTAAAAACGACCAGCTCGAGCACAAGCTCAATTTGGTGCTACATTTTCTCATAGCTATATTGACGATGGAAAGACAAAGACATGACAATCCCAATAGTGGTCAACCAAAATCTCCCTATTTAATTGGAGCAGACTCATAGAGGCATGGGGATGACCCTCCTGGAGACAAAGAAGCAAAACCCGATTGATTATTTTCCAACTCAAGTAGGATTGTTTGACACTTTAGTTTTCTATCCTTTTTTATGTTTATTTTTCAAACGATTTTCCTATAGCATGTATCGTAGGCCTCTAAATGTTTATTTTTCAGACGAATTGTCAATAACATGTATCGTAGGCCTCTAAATGTTTATTTTTTAAACGAATTTCCTATAGCACGTATCGAAATCCTTTAAGTTTTTATAGTCTAAATGTCTACTTTCTGGTTCAATCTACAGCCTAGCTATCATCTAGTCAATCAATGAACTTTCAATATTTTCAAGCCTTATAAGAGGTGAAATTTTCTATAACTTGATTTGAGTTTGGGATGATTTTCCAATGTTGACAGCCCAGACTCAAGAAGTATCTTTTCTCTCTTTTCTAATTATGGACCACACTAGTTCGGTCGGAAACATCGATTTGAAAAACTATTGTGATGGATCTAGAAGACACTCTCTATCAAAATTATGATCGCAGAGGACTAAGAACTAAAGTATGTATAGATATATCTTTGTATATTTAGAATGGTAATACAAAATCTTACTTACAAAACAATGGTGTTGAAGTTTCTAAAAACAATGTCTCCTAGATAATGAATATGAACATCAAAGAGTTGTATAAAAATTATTTAAAACAAAAAAACTAATAGGATATTTTATTTTTGTATATCAAAAGGCATAATATTACTATGGTGGTCATTTTTAATTATTTTAATGTTGAGAATATGCAACAAACTAATTTGAAACATTTCATGCTTAGAATCATTGCATTGATAATGTGGTGTATATAGAAAATGAAGAATGCACACAATCATTTCATTGATAGTGGTTTATAATTTGTAGAAAATGAAGAATCATTGACCATTCAATTCTTCATTGTTCAAATGCAAGTAAGGTTTGAGGTTAAAAAAAAATTGTCCTCTTTGGAATCCATATTTAGACCCACAAAATTAAAATTGACATTTGATAGAATCAAGAATCATAATTATGGAATTGAAATTCTCACTTTTAAAATTAAAAACTTCATTTCTAAAAGTCACACTTTTTGAATTAAAAACACAATTTTTGAATCAAAAATCATATTTTTCGAATCGAAAATCACACTTTTTGAATTAAAAAGCACAATTGAAAGTTGCAATAAAGGTGTTGTAAAATAATTTAAGGTAAAAGCACTAGGGTTGGTTGAATATATTTTCCAAACTAACCTAATGCTTCCTTTGCAAGACCTACATAGAAATATGCCACTCAAGTAGAGAAACCATAGTATTAAAATCATGTGTAGATGTGTCTAACTCTTAATAAGGTAATTTTATAATTTTCAAAGGAAAAAGGGCACCTCAACAATTAGAAATTTTCACTTTTTCAATTAATAAAAAAAAATTGGCTCTATTATATTTAAATGCACTTTTCAATTAATAAAATATTACATTTTTAAATAAATATAGCTCCATCTTAACTCCAAATTTGAAATTAATTTTATTAATCAAAATCAAAGCCCTTTATAAATACATTTTTCAATTAATAAAATATTACATTTCTAAATAAATATAGCTCCATCTTAACTCCAAATTTGAAATTAATTTTAAATGTATTAATCAAAATCAAAACCCTTTCTCCAAAAAAATTAAAGATAGTATGACCAGAATTTACAATTACTACATAGTCAAAACGAGATTTGATGGGGAAAATAACAACATTCCTCTCAAACACCTAATTTACACTCAATTGACCGAATCTATCAAATATATTACTCAAAGTAAAAACCCTTTTTCTAACAAAAAATTATTAAAAAACATTCTTAAATCAATTTAATCCTTAATAAAAATAAAATAAATCTAAACTATCATCAATACATTAATAAAAATTTAACTTTACAACTCTTTTTATTATTCACATAATATTACTTCTAAATTCTTTACTCAATATATATATATATATATATATATATATATATATATATATATATATATATATATATATATAAACTCAATTAATACATTTAAATTAGGTATACTTAAAATCAATAATCAATATTTTTAAGTTTTCACGAGTTTCATATACCATTTTTTAAATTTCTATATCTGACAGAATTTCATACACCAATTTATTTTTGGGATATTAAATTTATTATTATAATTATAAAAAACACAAAAAAAACTATAATATAATATGAAATAACTTATAGTATTGTCAAATTTATGTATACATCTAGATATATAAACCTTCTACACATATATATGTAGGAGCATACAGGTAGGAGCATCCATAAAAATTTATGCATACATCTAGATATATAAACCTTCTACATTACATATATACAGGTAGGAGCATCCATAAAAATGACGATTACATTACTGGAACGATTTTACAATTCTGACAGATAGCTAGAAAAATAGAGTATATGTGATGGACAAATGCCCCCATATACTCATTTATGCTCACTGAAATAACACGTTTATGGTGAGATGCAACGACAACTGGCCATGGAGAATCATTGTTCATTCGACCTTGAAACGATCCAGCACACACTTTTCCTTTAATCCCACGTTCCAGAATGTTTCCAGATACTCTCCAAACTTATATTCTCTGTATAGAGCCGGGTGCTGTTCATCCACCATGCTCGTTGCAGGAGCAATAAAAGCATCATCTGAAGGGAGATAGAATGTCGGAATTGATATGCGTGCACTGTCCCTGTTCGTTACTGCTCGATGCTTCACGCTCCGAAATCTCCCATTGCTCACAGCCTATTTTTCAGTTCACACACAAAACAACAAATTGAATCAATAATATATCAAATTCTTGAAACAGATGGAAAAATTCTGTGGATCTGTTAATTCTTTCTAACCTGCAGCTGATCTCCCAAGTTGACAACCAACGCGTTAACTATGGGTTCTACTGCCGCCCACTTTCCATTTTTTAATACTTGCAGACCACTGACATCACCTTGCATTAACACAGTGATGGCACCTCCATCTGAATGGCCTGGTAAACCAATAGTAAGATCTGGATTTGGGCATGAAGGATAGTAATTTATATTCATCACCTGGCTATGTTTTCCAAGAACTTTAATCAAGTAATCGGAATCCAGCTCGAGAGCTTCTGAAATTGCGGTCAGCAGCCTTAATATCAGCGCTCTCATCTCAGCAGCGTACTTGCCTGCAATATCTCTGTAGCAAAAGCTTAAAGCAACCAGTTATATATTTGCATAGTAGGTTAAGATGAATCAATGTCTCAGATATTTTATAATAGATAAAATTTTGCTGATTACCTGTAGTCTGCAGGCTTTTCGGGCCAAGTGCCGATGACTTCATCCAGAGGGTGACAAGGCTGCGTGAGATAGTCCACCCAGTTGAGGACTTTGTCATTGGTAATATTAAAGCTTGTAAAAACCCGGACTAACTTCTTTGTGTCCTCTGAGTAGAGGCTTGCTCGGTCTTCCACGGGCATTTGGAAGAACTCTTTGGCTATCCCCATCATGTGTTTCATCACACTCTCTGCCACGCCATGGTTCACTATCTGACATCAACGAAAAATATAGTCACTCAGATATGAAACTATATGAGCAACATATCAATAGAGATCAATACTCTGCAAGTCTGATAAAAAAATGAGCCAAAAGTATTGAGGGGAGGGAAAGTTGTTGTAAAGGGATTGAACCTGGAAGAAACCATCCTCCTCACATGCACGTCGGATTTCATGGATTAACGTTGCTCTGTCAGGGCCCTCCAGGTCTTGGAGGTCCAGCGTAGGGATGGTCTCAGAGTAAGAGACCTGAGACAACTGTGGGCGTTCATGGGGAGGCAGGATATATCTATCCTTCACCTCAAGGTGGTTGAGTCCATTGGACATGAGCTTCTCAATACCACTACTGAGCTGTTGGGTATGCACAGCCATTGTACCACAAATCTGAAATCTTCTTGACTTCCAATGCTGAAGTTGGGAATGAATATTAAGACGGGAATTTATAGACTTACATTGATTGACCAATGGATTAGGATTGAGATCTGTCCAAAAACGGAAGTGGCATGAAGCCTCAAAGAGAATGTCGTGTTTAAATATCATGAAATTCCTTCAAGACAATATTGTGTTTTAAATATCATGAGAATTTGTCTTCACATCAACAATTTTTTAAGAGCATAATGTGATAAAGTCAACTCCGGGGAATCTTTTGCCTGCAATAAATATTATTTATTATTTTAAAATTTCAAATGTATGAAATTCACCATATCCTTTATGGGCTTCTTCATCACCCTTTTGTCTCACTATACATTGGCAAAGAATATTTTGCCTTATTTATAATGTTAAAATTATTAAATTGGTAAATCTAATTTTGTTTAATGATTATTTATTAATTATTTTAAATTTTGTTATTATATATTTTGAAGTGCAATGATATTGATCAAATTTAAAAGGTTCATCTTCAACAACGATGAAGAATTTTATAAACAATTATATTTCTATTAAAAAGTGTCAATTAAGTAAATCTATACTATTCATATATGAATAAAAAGGTGCAAAGGTGTTTTAATTCAATGTCTAGTCCAAAATACTCAAAAGTTTAAAAGCATCTCAATCCAAGGCACATAACATCCAAAAAGATATATATGTCCAACCTAAGATAGTATTTTTCATAAATATACATCAAATATAAGAACTACAAACCAAAAATATAATGAGATCCCAAATCTATCAGAGAGTTTT